>WAAE01002449.1:140094-185945 GCA_013400495.1 Nicator chloris | reverse complement strand
CGGCAGCGCCGCCACCCGCCGCGCCGCGCCCGGGCGTGTTGTAGCGCGGCGGCCCCGGGGGCACGGGAAGGATCCGGCCCCCCCGCTCGGCGCCGCGGCTGAGCCCGCCGGGAGCGCGGGCGGCTCCCCCACCCTTCCTCCTCCGGAGCGGCCGAGGCGGGAAAAGCGGGCGGGAGAGACCCCGGCGTCCCGAAGCGGGGTGGCCGCGCTCGGTCCCCGCCCTGCGCCCTCCGGTCCCAGCGCCGAACATGCTCACGATCAGAAAACGAAGCGGGGGGAGGGGAGGGGGGAAGCCCGAACACGAACCCCAAGGAAGCTGAAAAGCCCCGAAGTTGGCGGAGGAATCCCCCGCCGGCGCCCTTACCTTGCATAAAACTTCGCTCAAGTCGAAGATGGTGGGCGACACCAGGGCTGTGGACATCTTCGGCGAGCGAGGGGGGAAGCGAGTGGGGCAGCGGCACTCGGACACGAGGAGTCACGGCGTGGGTAAGGCACAGCCTCCAGCGCCCCTGCTCGCAGCCTCCCCCCGCCGCCGATGCCGCCACCAGCCCGCCCGGCCGCCGCGCCCGCTCGCCGCTTCCAGGGGGCTAGGCGAAAGCTCAACTTATAAAGTTTGTGACTTACCCCGGGAGGAGGAGCCGGCGGCGGGAAAGGGGAGGAGGAGGAGGGCAGGGTGATTGACACCGCGACTGAATCACCCGGGCGGGCAGGCCCAAAAAAACTTTCGGGAGGAAGGAGGTGGGGAGGGACAAGGGGAAGGGGGGAGGGGGGAAAGAACGCCAAGCGGCCGGCGGGCGGGTGGGTGGCTGTGCCGGGCCCGCCCTGCCCCGCGCTGCGCTGCGCCGGAGGGGGCGGTTGTGCGGCCGCACCGAGTGACTCCGCGCGCCTGTGCGCGCGTGGCCGTTTGTGCTCGCGTTTCCGCGCGCGTGCCCGCGCGCTTGTCCGCGTGCGTCCACGTTGTGCGCGTGTGTCCGCGCGCGTGCGCGCGTTTAACTCGGCACGAGCCCGCGCGCGAGCTCCCCTCCGCCGGCGCGCGCAGCCGTCCCGTTCCGCTGCGCGCGGGGGGAGCGGCGGCCGCGCGCCCAACGGCCGCGCTGGGCGGCGGCTCCGCGGGTCGCGGACTTGTTCCCGCGGAAAGGCAGCGGGGTCTGCCCGCTCGGATTGAAACTGATCGGACCCCTGTTCGGCCGCGCTTGTGCGCCCTGGAGGGCTTTGTGCTGATCGCCCCCCGCCGCCCCCCTCCCCTCCCTCGGAGCCTTACTCCTTCTTTCAAATTTTTACTGAAACCTGGCAGGCTCTGCAAGGGGAAATAGCTCACATCCCCAAGTAATCTACGTTGTTAAAATGCGTGTCTGCCCTTTAAAGTGGTGTTTGCTAAATCTTGCCTTTTCTCCCAGGACTCAACACTGTAAAACTGAAAAAGAAAAAAAATAAAGAGACTAAGGTCTCGAAGCAAGTAATCTGTTCAAGGTTTTAGTAAGCAAAGTACGAGTCAATGATTCATACTGATACCGGTATGGCAGAGACCAGGGGGGACAATGGTGGCAGTTTCTGTATAAAAATAAAAACGAGCCCAACTGTTGAAGGCTTGTCAATACCAGGGCGCCTCAGCGCTCAGCCTCTGCCCAGATATCCCCCTTAGCCCCAGCTGAGGCCAGGCTCGCCCCCGCTGTAACTTCAGTGGGTGTTTCGTCCGAGGCTGAGCAATGGCATCTGGGCCCTCTTCCCCGCGCAGGCGGGCCCGGGGGGCCGTGCCCCGGCACTGCAGGCTGTTCCTCCTTCCATGCACTCCGGCTTGGCTGGGAGAACACAAACCCCTGCCTTGGGCTGCAGAGCGCTGACCCGAGCGGCCATCGCACCGACAACTTCAAACAAATGATCCACTTCCTCCTCTGTTTGCTTTGGAGTCGCGGCATCTGGACTTTGCGCTGGCGGCTGATCTTTTTCCCCTCCTTTGGTCTTCAAGAGCAACCAAAATAACCAACCGAGAAAAATGCCCACAGGCTCGGGCTATTCCAGATTTTTTTAATGATCATTATTATAATTATTTACTTAAGGAGAGCAATCAGGTTCCTCGAATTTCCTTCTCTTTATAGTTTTTTGTTTTGGTTTGGTTTTTTTCCCCTCGCCTTGGCCAGAAGTGAGGAGTAGACAGGGGAGCAAACAGCCTATTATTTTCTGCAGTTGTTTACTCGTTCTGTAGATGGTGCTTGTTCCCAGGGCTCTGAGCCTCTCTATAATTAAACCCATTTTAATTGTTAGTTAGAAACGTCATTTCGGGGACTTTCCAAGAGTTACCGAGAAAGGCAGCCGAGATAACTATTTCACTACCGAGTCGCTCCCAGCCTGGTTCTTGCCCGGTTCCTCCTGTCGTCCAGCCGCGGCATGAGGCTGATCTCGGAGTGGGATTTTGGCAAACCTAGGGCCGGCAGCCCCTCTGCCAGCACAGCCCTCTGCCCCTGCTGCTTTTGTGTAATTCACTTGCGCCGTGTGCATTTGTTTTGGAAACTTGGGGTTTAAGGCTGCACATTTCCGCGGATCAAGTGGCAAAGGCTGAAGCCGAGAAGGATTTTTTTTTCCAGTGATTTAGCTTGGCAAACCCCGACTCCGTGGTGGTCTGCCTTGCATTGCCTGCGCACATGCTCAGCTCAGGAATTTAGCTGCTCACCCCACCTCGTGGCTAAAAGTCAGAGCCCTCCGGGCCAGAGTGGGAATTTGTGTGGGCATGAATTCACACCGAGCAGAGGAATGAAAAAATTGGAGCCTTACACCACCCGCCAAAGCCGTGCCAGAACTTTGAGAGATGCAAATGAATAAAGATAGGTAAATGAATAAATGAAAGTCAATTATTAAAGAAGATTACTGAAAAAGTGAATGAATGCAATGCCATGCTCACTAGCCTTCTTGTGTGAGTCAGTCCACCCGGGCCCAGCACATTCCAGTTGTGATACTACAGCTGGGTCTGGGAAGCAGGAATAAATGTTCAGAACCTCCCAAAACCTTCTCAAACTTGTCCTCAGCACAGGAGCTGCTTTTGGAGCCATCTCCTTCCCTGGGTCAAATGCAAGCTGATGCTAAACTTGTCGCAAAATACAGAGAAATAAGATTCTGCATTAGACCTGTGCACACATTTGGCAGAAGAATGAAGCACTTTCCTGTACAAGAGCTGAAACAGGCCAGAGTGGCCAGAAGGTGGGGAAGAAGAAGGGGGCAGTGAATGAAATGATAAAGGCAGGAGGTTTAAAGGATTACCTTTTCCAATTGCATGTGTGTATAAAACTGTGGGCTCATTGGCACATGATGCTGTAGAGGTCAAAAGTATAAACTGGGTCAAAAAAGCAATTCGACAAATTTATGGAGGAAAAGTCCCTGGAGGTTTACTAAAGGCAAAGGCAGACCTCTGCAGTATGTTGCTGGACAATGCACAGCAAAAGTATCACTCTCTCAGTCCCATTTTCCCCTATAAGCATTGACTGCTCTTAGAGGTAAGAGGAAAGCCACAGCAGACCTTTGGTCTGATCCAGTTTGGCACTGGGATGTTCAAATCAGCACTATCTTGTCCCTGAGCTGCTGAGCACGGGTTCACACACTGGCCTCTGCTAAAGGCTGGAGAACAGTCTCATGGGGTGGCTGCACTCTTTGCTCAGTTTAACTCCCCGCCAGGGTAATAAGAGGTTACTTTGAGCACTGAGTGTAAACTGAATCCAAGTGCCAGCTTTGCCACAAATATATTTGTTGATGGTGCAGCTCCCGTGGCAAAAGAACAAGGTTGCTATCTTAAGACACCTGCACTTCCCCTCACCTGGGGCCATTTGGCTGTAGGAAGCCTGCAGATCTGCTTGCATCAGAGTTACTGAGCAAGAACTTGAGTATGAAAAAGCCTGAATTGTTGAAAATGAGGTGGGGGCGGGGTGTTTTGGTTTATTCCCCCTCCTACCACTCAGTTCCCAAAATTTCAAGGTAGGAAAGGGAAGTGGTGCTTTCGTCACAAGCAACGTTTTCTCCTGTGAGTTTCAGATGAGTTGGGCATTTCACTCTCCTGCTCCCATGGGAATCCTCAGGTAAACAGACATGTCTTGTCTGCAGCGGTGCTCCAATGTACAGAGGCTGGGAACAGAGGAAGGACAAACCTCCTGGCTTTATTTTTGCTGGGGGTGTAAAATGAGCCAAGGCTTTCTGCAGTCACTATTCTATACATATCTTTTGGGTCTGATGCTATTTTTGTTGGCTGTGACCCTGGAGGTGTAGGTGTGGAGGTGCCTTTCTGCTGGTCTCTGCAGGCGGGTGTAGATGTTTCCTCTGTTCCAGGCACCTCCTCAGACTCTGTGGCCTTTCAAGGGGGAGTAGGCGGATGTCAGCGTGGCCTTTCCCCACCTGTCTGTAACTTTTTAATACTTCCTTTTATTTTGGCCTTGCACTTCTTCCATGGAACATCTCTGGGTAGCCACTGGGAGGTGTAAATGGCTTGAGATGGAAACCACAGCTTGTAGGTGCGCCCTCTGCCAGGCTTTTCTGGCACCCGAGGAAGTCGGGTCTCCGCCTGCTCCCAAGCAAAAGGGATATTACCAGCTGCTCGGTGAGAAAACAAATTCACAGAGATACAGGAAAGTGTGTTAAGGTGGTGGGAAGCAACGGGAGTGAGATTCCTGGCAGCTCGGGTATGTAAACATTCATAAAATAGAGAGTGTGTGCATGTGTATACTTTGTGGTGGCAGGAAACCCAAGAAGCTAGCTTCATTATTTTTGCTGGAATTGGTAGCAGCCATACCAGACAAATATTATAAGCCCTTAATCCTCCTGACTTTACACCTGTGAATGACCTAAAGACCATCCAAGGTGATCTAAATTACAGCACATCTTTACTAATTAGAAATGGGGTTTGGAGTCTGATTTAGTTGTTCATAAAAGAGGCTTTCTGTTTTTCAGTAGCTCAGATGCTGAGCTACCTCTGGGGGAAGTGAGGGGAAGACAGGAGGTGAAGGTAATGTGTGGCCTCTTCTGAAGTGTCACATGGATGTGACTAGCCTGCCACGAATTTAGCACCGGTGGCACTGACAAGACACTGCAGTGGAAAAAGCAGAGATGACCTTTTAAGCAGATGCGGGGCAAGGAAATTGGCTGAAGTTAATGGATCTAAGTTATAATTTCCAATGGAAATACTAATGCAAATAATGTATTTCCACACAGCAGGACAGCAAGCCCATGCAAGTGTTTAGCTGTTTGTCATGACTACTTAGGAGGCTGGCCTAGCCATGTCCTGGGGTCTGTCCAGCTGCATCCAGACACATGCAGCCTGTGCTGAGGGTGGGAGCAGGGCTGAGACACACACCAGTGTGGCAATAGGTTTGAGGGGCTGGAGGAAAAGACCATCACCAGGACTGGCTGCTGCCTGGTTGTGGAAAGTGAAGATGCTGGACAAGGTGTATCTGCCTCCTTGCCTGTGACCTGGCTGTTACGTTACTCCAGCTCCGTGGCAGTGCAGTCCCCACCTGGGGTCTGCACATCCTGTCTGGACACAGGGACAAGCAGGAAAGCCCAGCAGCCCCCTCACACAGCACCACAGATCTTCCTGCTGCCCGCTTGCTGCTGGCACCCCCCACATCCTGCAGAGAAATCTCCCTCTTCTTAGGGCTGTGCCTGTTCTCGGTGAAGTTACAAACCCTCTAGGGCAAGGCGCAAGACTCGTCTGATCTCCTCCCTGAACGTGCCACAAGTGCGTGAAGCTAGAGAAGGGATTTCCATCCTGCCAGTGTGGTAATGGGAGCTGAGGAAGTGCCCAGCCTGGCTACAGCAAGGCGAGCTATGGAGCAAGATTTCTCATCAGTGGTAGGGCAGAGCCACGAAGCTGCTGTTGGGGGGACTGGTGTTCTATCCTGCCGTAGGCCCCCGGAGCAGCACCCCGTCCCCTCCCTGTGGAGACTCCACATCCGTGGGACAGCCTGTGCAGCCAGGAGCCACCACCCTCTTTCCTCCAGGTCTCAGCTGGGCACATGGTGGTCCTGGGGTCCCCAGCATCCCTGCTGGGCCCTACCTCAGGAGTGGACTACTGTGTGCAGCAAGGATACAGCTTCAAATAGGTCCCCTTAACCTGGCCTAATCTGCACAGGGCTCCGTGCCTGCCAGAGCAGAGGGAAGTCAAATATATTTCACCTCAATAAATTGTTGTTCAGGTTAAGGGAAGTGCCAGAAACTTTAAAGAGGTTGTTGGCAGATTCCAGAAAAAAAGAAGCATGTGATACCTGCTGCACATCAAAACAGCAATTGCCCTTGTATCAATAAGATGGTTAATGCATGTGACAAGTGGTTGAGGACATGGAAAGGCATAGATCTCAGAAACCAGGAGAAAATCAGTTTTTCCAAATCCTGCGTCCATGGTCCCGAGCTGATACGCAGCAAGATGAAAACGCAGCAGAGTGGTTTCTGTCGGCCTCTGCCTGTTTCCAGCCACAGCAGCCATGGCTGCTGATTATTCAGCAGACATTAACCAGTGGAATGTTTCCATAATTTTTTTTTCTCAAAAAAAAAAAAAAAAAGTGCTGGGATGAAATGCTTTCATCGTTTTATTTTCTTTTTTGAGAAAGACTAAGACAACTCTGGAGCCTCTTGGATCATGACATTTATGTGGCAAGCAGTGCTGGTGTCAGAAGGTGCTGCTTGCTGTGCTGGTGGCCACTTACCTCCAGCAGGCTCAGCTGTAACCCTCTGAAAAATACCGTTTTGTCCTTTCACTGTGGAGCTTGTCATAACCTTATTTCTAAACACATGGGTTGCACTCCACACATCTTACAGCTCCATGAGATTTTTGCATTAGGGAGGCAACTTGCTTTCCCGCCTATCCCGTTCCATCAAAACACACTTTTAGCACCAGGCAGGAAGCCAAGGTCAAGTCTCCTTTCCTTATTTTTTTTGTTCCTCCTGCCTGCTCTGAATACATTATAATACAGACTTCAGCTCCATTATTATATCTTTTCCCACAAGACCGTTGCCTCATTCAGACCTCAGCAGGGAACATGCTTTCATCTCTGCCAGCTGGGCATGGCTGGAGAACCCTATGCCCGTAGGAGCTCCAAGGGGGAGGACACGGAGGTGAGGCTTTGCAGATTCCCGTGCACAGAGGATAGAGGAGTTTGGTTATGTCCAAATCTGGTAAGGCATTTCCAGGGAGCCTCCCCCACTGCCTCGTTTGTCAGGCCAGTAATGCAGAATGTCAGTGACAATAGGATTCCTCTCATATGTTTTTAAGTGCCTAAAAGTTAGGTGTCTAAACCTAATTAGTTGGACAGGCTTCCTGCATAGTCAATGGAGACAAATAGGCACCTATAGTGTATGATTCATCTCGCATATCTTGAAGTTTATCTTGAGAAGGGCTGACTCACCCGACAGCCAAGCACCTGCTTCTCTTCTGTGACTGTGAAGGCAGATCGGCAGCTTGCTGAGGATTTGACAGCTACATTTTGGGTGTCCCAAGTTGGGCAAGGTGAGTCCTACTCCAAGCTGTGGCAGTGGCTGTGGAAAGCATCATCACTTAGCTGCTCTGGCTTGCCCCCCTCCCACCCTGTTTCCCACAGAAGGTCCATTTCCAACCCTGCCCGAGCAGGGCTGGGTTTTAGTATGTCCAAATCCCATTATCAGCCCTTATCACATTATCAAACCAAGTTAAATATTTATAAAGCACCTGGGGGCAGGGTCCACATCTTTCTTCGGTTTGTATATTCCCTCGAGGAGCAAAGCCCCTGTGCTGGTTTGCAACCCATTGCAGGCTGGTGCAATACAGCACTATGAGTCCCTGTGCCAATCTGCAGGTCTTGACAAAATGCAGCTGGGAATGCAGAAAGACCTCATGGACATTGGGAAATAGGCAGGAGTGAATCATAAGAGTCAGGAGAAGCAACTAATGTGTGGGAAAAAGGCAAATATGCTACCTCGGCACAAACATACAATAAGGAAGTATGTAATAATAATTATTGTTATTGTAATAGGGCCTGGGTGAGCATTTGG
Source organism: Nicator chloris (assembly GCA_013400495.1). NCBI lineage: Eukaryota > Metazoa > Chordata > Aves > Passeriformes > Pycnonotidae > Nicator > Nicator chloris. The sequence goes on along the minus strand of WAAE01002449.1, from coordinate 177,947 downwards.
GAAAAAGATATCTAATAACTGACAAGCGACGTGGCTCGGTTTGTTTTGATCTGAAATTCAAACAATGGTTGTGTTTATAAGGCAATAATACGCAGGGCACTGGCACCACACCAACTATGCACTCCCCAAGTCGGGTTTATATAGGTCATGCCAAACAAATAATAGTGTTCTTCAATATAATTACTGATTCATTACAGAAAGAGAATGTAATTGAGTCTGTTTGGATTTCAGGGAGGCGTTAGATATAGTAAATTCATACATTTGAACTGAGATTGGGAAACCTTTGTGTGCTCGCCTAGTTCTGCTCATCCAGGAGTCTGATAAAATTCCCAGTGCAGCCTGCCCTGAGAGCATGGGAGCCTTCTCTCAGACTTCAGCAGTTGCTCATGCTCCTGCTGCCCTTTGCAGTCTCTTTCAGCTCCCTTTGAAGCACTTCACAAGTAAACCGGGAAACTAAACTAATGCTAGAGCAAGACCCGGATCCAAATATGCTGGACATGGCTCTTACCTCAGGCAATTGCACCCACCCCTTGACCCATGGCATCACTTTTGAACCTACAGGTCCATGGCCCATTTCTGGGTGTGTCTCTTGACACACATCACCTCAGTGTTACTCCACAGGAAAGCAGCAAAAGGCAGAGGATGGGATGGGCTGGCAGTGCCCACCAGCTCCCTGGACAAGGACATCCCAGCCTAACGGGCACATTTGGCCACAGGAAAGTTAAACTGTGCCGTTCTCAGACTGGGATGAGGGTGGGGTTGGGCAGTGGTGGGACCATGCTGCCACCCAGCAGGTACTACCAGCACTCAGCATTAAAGAACAAGAGCTGGGCTCTGAAGGTGAGGGAGGACCAGGGCTGCCGCTCTGGTGGCTTTTGGGTGGCCTTTGAATGGCTTTGCCACATGCCATTCCCCGGGGCATGGTGGACTGGCATTTCGGCTGCAGTACTCTGCTTTTCCCAGGGAGACCTGGGCAGTCCTACAGCAGTCTGAGGTGTTTCCTGCTGGCCTCTGCTCTGTATGGACCCTGCATAGCACACAGGGATGGATGATGGGGCCCAGAGCAGTGTCCTCAAGCCCCGGCACAGCTGCCAGTACCAGTGACGGGGCACTGCTCTGTGTGACACCTGGACTCAAGGGGTTTGCCCAGGAAAACACAAGGCATTGTGGCACAGCCTTGGAGTCGGCACCCCTCATGTCCCTTACCGGCCCTGCTGCTGCTCCCCACAGAACAAAGGGCAGAACCCCAGTCCCCTTCCTCCCTCCTGCCCTGCCCCAGGGAGCAGCTGCCTGTTAAAGAAAGGCCAGACAGGGCATAATATGAGGCTTCCAGAAAAATGGGGACCGTGCAGGTTGCACTGGTGGACCAGCACCCAGTGGAAGGAGCACTGATAGAGCACTAGACCCACTAGCCAGTTGATTTCTGTGAGCTTCTGAGGAAGTTCATCAGTAGCAAGTAGGGACCATAGTAATTTATGCTTTCAAAACGTCTTTTGATAAAGGCCTGTCTAAGAATGAAACAAACTTGGCAGCCATGGTATGAAAAGTCCCATTATGGACTGAAAATTGAGCCAGAACTGACCAATGGGGGAAAAATCCATTAAAAGGCCAGTGTTCCAGTTGGGGAAGAAAAGTTTACTGGGTGGAAGGGAGTGGTGGGACCATGCCTGGCAGAGATGAAAGCAGCCCTCTGAATACTATTACAAAAATCAGTGAAGGGGGAAGAAGGATAAAAAGGCAACAGCATTTGCTGCCAACAGAGAACCGTGCATTATAAATGCAAGCAAGTCTTGGCAGGACTGGGAGGGACTCCAGAAGATTCTAACTAAACTTGGAAACCAAACCACCATGACGGAGAAAGTTCAGTGCACACAAATGCGAAAGCAAGCTGGTTTAGAAGAAATCGGGCAAGCCTCTTACTCTGAATCAGAAGTTGTGTCGTGGGGGTCAGCAGTGGACAGGGGCAATGACTGTTCAAGCACCACACGTAAGAGACCTGCACTGTGGGTCAGCATGAAGAGCATGTCGTGGTGTAACCTGGGTACCCATCACAGTCCATGCCCACTTCCCCACTGTGAAGCAGGACCTAAAGAAACATTGTAAGATGCACCATGCTGAGTCAAGATCAGAAGTCCACCAAAGGCAGCATGGAAGAATAGAAACAGGATCAAATGCAGAGCTGGATGGGGGACTTTTTCTGTGAAGGGAGGTTGAGGAGTATATTATTTCATTTGCAACAGAGATGAGGAAGGCTACAAAACAATAGCTCCCTTTAGCAACAACTGGCTGATGCTTTCAGTTTATTTGTGCTCTGCAAGTTGAAAAGAGAGATGTAAAGGTGCTTTTAAAAATAGTTGCAAGGAAGTTTGTGCTTTGCCACTGGGCTGCCTCTGAGTACTGTTCCCGGCTGGATGCGATCTGCTGATAAGCTTGTACCTGGCCTGCACTCAGCCGCCTCCGCGTGCCAAGCCACCCGGAGCAGTGTACCCGCTCAGCAGAGGTTGCCGACGCCCTCTTTTGCAGAACCTGGGTGCAATTGCCTTGTGGGCAACCTGCAGCCCAGGCAGCTGCTGGTGAAGCCCCACCTGTGCACTGAAAGCCTGCTCACATCAGTGCCCGGCCGTCACAGAGTGGGGACTACACTGCAGGGACAAATGTGGTCCCTGGCAGGGCATGGTGACACCAAGACCCACGCAATAAGAAACAGAAGGGGGTCTGTGTGTAAATAAGTTACTAGTATGACCTAAATGCTATCAGGCCCGTGTTTATTTTTATGAAGTTACTAAAGAATCATGCTGATTCTGAAACAAGTTTGGGGCACCAGAGAAGTGACATAGAACAAAGGCATCTGTCCCCGGTGTGTGGCAAGGCAGCTGGGCTGAGAAGAGACAGATGCCTTCTGAATTTCCAACTTTTCCTGCATACAGAAACCTCTGTGGAGAAACCAGAGAGGGAGAAATGCCACACATTCCACAGGTAGCTGCACCAGAAAGGTGGGAGCTTTGCGACGTGCTCTGTGGATGCCCAGGGAGGGGAAATCATTTGCTGGATGATGTTTGTCACTATTTCAATCAGGGTTTCTGGGTGCCCCCACCAGCTGCCAGTGCTGTGGATCCACAGAGAGGTAGGCTTTTGGCTGAGAAACAAAAGCAAAGCCTGGACTTACTGTCATCAAAGAGGAGCTAATCGTGCTCCTGACAAGAGCAGAGACACTGGGCCTGGTGTCTGGGCTACCGTGCAGTGCAGGTAGTGAGCACTGAGGGGATGACCTGATGCCCTGCTCCACAGCACAGTTTCCTCAGTGTTGTGAAGCCCAGGCAGCCTTGGAGATCCACAGCAGGATGCTTCCTCCTTACCTCCTTATCTCCTTACCAGTCCTTTGCTTTCTGTAAAGGGATAAAAGGTGTTGCAGACACACGGGACATTGATTGCTGGCTACTGGGGCTGAAAAAAGAGGAAGGCTAATCCTCCTACTTTCCTACTATCTTTTTTTTCCTGTAAATCTCTGTTCCATACGTCACGTGTTCATAAGTGAATCTAATTTTTCAGCTTAGAAAAGCATGCTGTTCATGTTAGCTAGCCCAGAGAAAAACATGAAAATTCTGAATTGTAAGTCAAAGACTAGATTCAAAAGCAAATGTACAGAATTACTGGTTTTATTTTTTCTTAGTTATGTTCCTTAGGTGACTGACAGTATTTTGGAACCCATATGTCAAGCATTTGGGATTAGTTCTCTTGGAAGGGCTAGGATATGGGCCCTCTAGTGCCACTTGGGAAATGCCAAGATACCAGCCCACAGCTCTGCAGGGGGAGGTGTTACTTGGCAAGTACCAAGAGCCAAGAGCTTAATCAGAAATTTGGGAGCACCTCAGATGGTCAAGGAGAAAAACAGACCAGTTTATTTCTTTAGGTCTCCTGCAGGGGCTGGTCCAACTGGATAATAGGCCCAGCAGTAACTCATAGCAGCAGGAAGCTCTTCCTGTTCAATGGTTGCCCGATGTCCTGTGTGAAATGAGAGTTCAGCCAGTGCTGCTTCGTTTATCTGCGGATGGACACTTGCTATCTCCAGGCCGACAGAGTGAGCATTGTTAGACATATTAAAATAATTTTTAAGAAGTCTTCTGACTCCAAAGTTTGTGTGCACTGAGCTGAGGAATCATGCCCACTGATTGTTATTGAAGTTGGCAGTTGGCTGGCCCACCAGTACAATGCCAGGATGCTGGGCAAACCTGTGCCCCTCCTCCCCAGTTCCAGTGTGTTTGAGATGTGCAGCTCAAAGATGACCAGTCTGTTACCTCTAATATTGTCAAAGGATAAAAGTCCTGCAGGTTCAAGATGTGGTGGATGTGACTGTCTGTTGCAAATGGAGCTGTTCCAAAATGCAGACCAGAATTTCAGAGTGTCACTAAAATGCTGAAGACCCATTGAGGAGCAGGCAGGTGTGGGGGTGGTGGATGGTAAAGGCTTTCTTAGTGAAACTGTTCATAAGAGGAAGTCTGCTGATGAAGGGAGGATCCTACAGTCACCTCCAACAGTATAAGCAGAATGAAAAGCAGCAGCAAAAGTCAGTAATGCACCAAAAGATAAGTGTTCAGCCTAAATCAGACCAAGAAAATAGCTGTGCTGGTGAATTAATATGCTAACTAATCCACATCTCCTGAAGCAGTCAAAACCTCAGCTACAAAGCTCATCCCAGGAAGAAGGTTGTTGCAATGATGATACTATGGAGAGGCCTGGAGCTCAGTCTCATAGCTGAGTTGTCTATGTGTGTGACCAGTTTACATTTGTGAAGTGCATACATCTCACAGAATCATAGAATCACTAAGGTTGGAAAAGACCTCCAAGGCTATTGAGTCCAACCTTTGACCAAACAGCACCATGTCAACTAAGCCATAGCATTAGGTTCTAGATCCAGTAATTTCTTGAATGCTTCCAGGGATGGTGATGTCACAACCTCCCTGGACGGTTCATTCCAATGCTTGACAACTCTTTCAGTGGAGAAATTCTTCCTGATGTCCAACCTGAACTTCCCGTGGTTCAGCTTGAGTCTGTTTCCTCTTGTCCTGTCACTTGTTGCCTGGGAGGGGAGACCAACTTCCACCTGGCTACAGCCTCCTTTCAGGTGGTTGTAGAGACTAGTAAAGTCTCCCCTGAGCTTCCTTTTCTCCAGACTAAATACCCCCAGCTCCCTCAGCTGCTCCTCATAGGACTTACTCTCCAGACCCTTCACCAGCTCTGTTGCCCTTCTCTGGACCCACTCCAACACCTCAATGTTTTTCTAGTACTGATGGGCCCAGAACAAAACACAGGATTCGAGGTGTGGCCTCACCAGTGCTGAGTACAGGAGGTCAATCACTGCCCTGCTCCTGCTGGCCACATGATTGCTGATACAGGCCAGGATGCCATTGCCCTTCTTGGCCACCTGGGCTGGTTCATGTTCAGCCACCTGTTGACCAGGACCTCCAGGTGCTGTTCTGCTGAGCAGCTTTCCAGCCAGTCTTCCCCCAGCTCCATGGGGTTGTTGTGACCCAAGTGCAGGACCCAGCGCTTTGCCTTAATGAACCTTATACCACTGGCCTCAGCCAATGATCCAGCCTGTCCAGATCCCTCTGCAGATCCTCTGTTTTGTACCAGAAAAAGTAAACAATAAGTGATTCTGTGCTTGTGTTAGACTGAGAAGAGTGTGCATATGTGTGTGTGTGTGTTTATGCTGGTTTAAGGAATTGTGTATGTGCATAAGAACAAGTGCTAGTGAACATGTAGCAAGACACCGAGTGGCCATCACACATCTGTGTGTGAGCGCTCGAAACTGTGGCAGAAAGCGTGTGCTACGACAGGGAGCAAGGTGGGCAGGGCTGTGTGAGTGCTCATTCACTGTGAGAGCTCACTGAGTGGTTTTGCCGGCCGTGGGGAGTGTGGGTCTGTACCGACAGCAGGGCAGAGGAGCAGTGCTGTGGGCACTGGCACCCATGCACATGGGAAGGGAGCAGGACAGGGCGCGTGGCACTGCAGTGCTGGAGCGGAGACGTAGGAAGGCTTTTCCCCAACTGTTTATACAACATGGTTTGACTCAGCAAAGAATTAACATGGTAAAGAAAAATCTAGAAGTGCCCTTGCCAGCTACGAGCAGAGTGATCAGCATACACAGGATGTGGTAAGAGCTAAAGGCATCCGGTTATTAACTTCACTTTTATTTCAAGGGGATTCACTTCTCTGTTCTGGTTCCCATTTGGGAAGTGAAACCTAAGGTCATGGTACCATCACAAAAGAAATACTGGTCACAGCTCATTTGTTTTTCTGCTTTATTATTATCTTTCAAAAGGTTACTTTGCTTTTCCTTGAATGGAATTTATTGAAATTGCTGGTAACACATGAAGTCGTCACTCTCTGTTTCTCTCCTGAGGGATTGTCACATTCGCTCTCATTTGAAACTGTTGACTCTGAGGGGAGTGTTTATACCTCACAGTATGGTGCAACCCAGAGCAGAGGGAAAAACGCGGGTTCCCCCTAAGCACGTCCAGAGCCTGTGCACTGCTCACAAGGTGCTTTGTAAACATTTATTCATTCTTGTACACACGCTCCCTTCCCTCCCCCATCAGGTGAGGAAATATTATTGTCACCATTTCACAGATGGAAGAAGTGAATGCAGATAGGTCTGGTGACTCACCCACAACTGCTGAGGCTGATTTAGAGCTGAGGCGTTAAGCTCCCAGCCACCTAATTTAACCCAGCAGGTCACGTTCCCACCCAGGCCTGACAATATAGGTAGTGCCAGCTCCCTCTACCTGCCACCCACTTGTCCTGTGAAGCAGTAACACTCATCTCCACGTTTGCAGAATGAGATCAGATTGCTGTGGCTTACTCCACGCGGTGTTGTCATCAGAGCGCGATATATCATTATGATATCATGATGTTATTAGGCCTGAAACTAACGCAAGGCCACGCACAGAACAGAGGCAGGCAGTTGAAAATCAGCAACCATGTGCTCCTCCACCACATCACAGGCACACACCCTGTACCAGGGTGTTGGTTGATTCCACCACACTGCGAGGATCTGCAAGCAATCTGCCTGCTGGGCAGGGTCTCCCCGCCTTCTCTTTTGGGGCCTGGATTAAGTTCTGCCCATACAGTCCTGGTGCAACTGTCTGAGGGAGGAAAGATGACTCTGTGAGGAGATGGAAGGAAAGTGTTTGCCTCTCAAGTGGAAATGGTTCTCAAAGCACATGGTCAGGAGATAAAGATCATGGCCCCAGTTCTTTGTGAGGGTAGTTGTTTTTAAGTGCTAAGCACTTACGGGAAGCTAAGCCTCCTAAAAGTGGTTCACTGCAAGCATTGGGAAACAGAGCCTTCACAGCTGAACATCCAGGGCCACATGTTGCCACTGCTGTTTGCTTTTGCTTTGCTATTTAAAATTCTCACCTATGTTGTTACCCTCTCCCACACAGAATCAAGAACAACAACAATAATAAAAAAACCAGCTCCTTATCATCTTCCTTTGCTTTTCACGCTGTTTACACAGGGCATGATTTCACTCATGCCCAGCTCATTGCAGACGACTCAGATTAGTCAGTTCCACTTTCTGAGACTGGCTGGTCTGGCTGGCTGGGGCTCGGGCCCCATGAGATGCTGCTGCACCCAGCTTCACATTACTGAAGGGGATGTCAGCTTTCCCTGCATGAATCTTATCTTCTGTTTTAAAATAAAACACTTGGTATTTTCATCTTTGAAATATAACCTTGGCAGTAGGTCATTTCAGTGAATCTGGTGTTGCTTTTTACCTTGTCATATGCATAACTTGTTTCCATTGCCGTGACAAAGTTTGCAGAAAGTTCCATCTCGATTTCTGTGGGCTTGGGACTGTACCTGTTGAGAGGGGCTGGTACTGTGCCTGTTGAGAGCAATGGCAAAACGTCCACAAGGTATGAGAGATAAAGGTATGAGAGATAAAGGGTCTCAAAAGTACTTCAGAGTGGGAAGGGAATGAGTTTGAGTGCCAGGACTGTTCAGAGCCTCTCTACATCTCTTTCAATCATCATGTGTGGGTTTGAGGTGCACTGGGACTTTGTAGGGAAGTGGGTGAGTCTTGAGCATCTAGAAGGCAGATGGGTAGTTCTTCCTCTGGCCCTCCTTTAGGAACTAAGTGCCATTCACACTGTGCCAGAAACATGGGTTGTAGAGAGTCAGGACAGCACCTTTCTGGGCTGTTGTCTCTGGAGTTGAGGTTTCTTTTCTTGTCTGAGGTTAAATGTGAGTTTTCCTCTGAGGGCAGAGCAACCAGAGGCAGAAGAGCTTGGGCTGGCGTGTGGAAGAGCCCCAAATCAGCACCGTTCATCCACAGAAATAGAAGATTCATCGTTGTTGAACTGGCAGAAAGTTAATCTCTTAGTTAAAATATTACTGGGCTCTACTTGCTCTTATCCTTCCAAAGTGCAAGGGGCAAGGGGCTCAGTAGGTCAGCTGGCTGGTACCTGAGAGCAGCTGCAGGGACCCAGTCAAGGCCCAGAGTGTGACCTGTGCCTCCTTGGTTAGATCCTTTTCCACAGTTCATGTAATTCTTTTATAGCCCCTGTTCACGCTTCAGTGTGTTTTGTGCTAAACAGAACAAAGTAAGAACCCTGCAGAGAAGAAAGCCCAGGCCAAAGCTAGGTATGGTCGCCACATCAGCTGTCCTGCAGTAACAGAGTGTGCAGTGTGCTTGGCAGGGCAGCCTCAGCACCACTGCTGAGAAAGGAAACTCCAGACCTTAGAACAGTGCAAAGCACAGTGCCTAGATTTCAGGGGTCCCCAATAGGGAAGGCAGCTGTGCCAGCTGTGAGAGACAAATAAAATGACTAGTTGAGGAGTCACAAATTCAGAGCAAACACCCAGGTAATACCCCACCTTCTTCTAAGTGGCATAAGTCAACACCCAGTGGCACAGGTAATCAGAGCCCTGAACAGCACGGGGCCTGTTTGCTGCTCGTGCAGTTGCTGTGCCTACCCCAGCCACAGACCCCTGCTCCCAGACCTAAGACAGTAAGACAGCAAGTTACTGTTTTGCTGGCCAAAAATTTTCTAAATGGGAACAGGGAGCAATCCTCACTATCTCTTGCAGGTTCCAGCTCAGCAATATGTGCTACACCCATTCATCTAAATGCAGAATTAGTTCTGAAACTAATGATAAGGCTTTAAATGCCATCACACAGCTAATTTATTTCCCCACTGTCCCAAAGTGCTTCCCAGGTGCTGAAAAGCTAAGCTGCCAAAATCTCCATGGCCTTTGTTGCCAACCTCAGCAAGACAGCTCTGCATTGCACCATCTTTCCTATTCATGTTGGGTTTCAACCCTTAATGCGCCAAGCCTCAGAGCCCCCGGCAGTGGGGGGTGACTGTTCTTCTCTCGACACAGCCGAGGAGAAGCAACTTCTCCCTGTTCACAGAGGAAGTGGGTGCTGGAGCACCACCGTCAGCTATTGCCTCCTGTCTTTCATGTGTGTCTTCCCTCCTCAGAGCAATGTGCTGTACCTTTGTGTCAGTGCAGTTACACAAAAGTGAGCTAGGCGTGTTATCACGCTGCAGCACACTGCCTGTGCTGAAGGCACAAGGTCATCCCACCCTTGGGAAGGGGAGGGAGGACACGGGTGTATTTACACACACACGAGCACACCTCGGTGGCTTTGTGTAAACACGTGAACCCACAGAGTTTCCATTTGGAGACGTGCTCCCTGTGGCACGTATCTGTTCAGGCAGAAAAACATCATTGCCTCAGTTCCTGCAGCAGAATCTTTTTTTGTTTCTTCTCTCTTGGGTTCTGGAGTTACTTCTGGTTTACAAAAATATCACCACAGGGCAGCCTTCCTGATAGGTGGAATAGTTTCCCCTTGAGAAGAAGCTGGTGGAAATCCCCTCTCTTGAGACATTTTTAACTTTGCCAGAAAACGTACAGTGGGAGTGACTGCTTTAACTAGTGAGCTGACTGGGATGAGCTAATGGGTTTTTCCATATCTGGTGTCTAGTTCCAGGGATTTCCATGAATTGCTGTCAGGACAGAAGAAGGCAACAGATTGCAACTGTGGGATCTGCTGTTTCAGCTCCACTGACACGTCATTCCCCCAGGACACCCAGTGACCTGGTTAATCTAGTTCTTTGCTTCTGACTTCTCGTAAATGATTTATCAACTGGCGTGGATCCCTGTTTGCTTAAGGAGGCGTGTGACGACCTCTAGCAGACCGGCTGCACTGAGCTACAGCCCACATTTGGCACCCAGCTGCTGGTCCCAGCTCGTGACCCTTGGCACGGGGAGCAGGAGGACAGGGCTCTGGCAGAGCCCAATGGCAAGGACTCCTGCAGGGAACTATGGGTGGTGTTTACAGGGTTTTGTGGAGAGCCCTGGTGACTAAGCCGTCAGCTCCTCAGGGAAGGTGCTTGCAGACCTGCCTCAGCCTGCCCTGACCCCCACGGTGTGTAGGTCCTGGCTGGGAGGCTGGCTGTGTTTGCTATGTACAGACTGCAGGGTGCAAATCCTGGGAAGCATCAGCTGCTGCACCAGCGCCAGCCTTGGGGACCGTGTGCTCTAGAGAAAAAATAACACGAGTGTCTGCCACCTTGTCCATCCTCAGTGATGACACTGGTGTCCGAACCAGGTGCAGCTCTGGAGATCTTTGTCATGCACATGCATAGGTCAATAACCACACACAAAACACTACAACTAAACAGAAGATTGTACAGATCTAAACTAAAGTGCTCAAGCCCGGGAGATGAGGGATGATCCTGCAAGCTTTACATCCTGCCTTTGTAGGTGAGGCCAGTGTGTGGAAAGAGATCAGATACCACAAATCAGGCAGCCCCCTAAATACTGTCTATAGGCAACTCCCTCCCTGCCTTTCCTCCAGGCCAGTTATTGCTGCTTCCTGCTCTGATTGTTTCAAATCTGGTTATCTTGAGTTATGCCTGTTCTGGCAAATATGGTGTAGCAGAGGGGAGGTCCTGTTCTCATCAATGCTGTATGCATGCCACAGATCACAGAGATTAGCATGGGAGGAACGGCTCAGATGAGCTGCTTGAGGCAGGCATTGGGAAGCTTGCAACAGAGCTGTGTAATGTTTAGAAATATAAAACTGCTTAACAAAATCTTCGTTGTGGAAGATACAGGGCCATACTGAATTTTCAGATGGCTGGAGGCTGTTTCACAGGGGCAGCACCCAGCAGAAGGGGAAGCTGGGGAAGCCTACTCCAGCAGCAGCCCGGCCAGCCCCGCTCCCAAGAGGCAGTGTCACACCACCCTAGGGCCACACATCATCTGGGAGGGCTGGCTCAGGCTGCGGTGAGGAACCTGCAGCCACATGTTGGCAAAAGCATGGGGTGTGTTTTCTTCTCACACAAGGGTGGATCTGGAGCAGCTTTCAGCTTCCTGGGACCTGAGAAGTGTGGGGGTTTTTTTGTTGGATTTTTTTGTTTTGTTTTGTTTTGTTTTGTTTTGTTTTGTTTTGTTTTGTTTTGTTTTGTTTTGTTTTGTTTTGTTTTGTTTTGTTTTGTTTTGTTTTGTTTTGTTTTGTTTTGTTTTGTTTATAGCCCAAGAGGATGGAGCGTGCAGCTCCTGTTCCCTATTTTTGGTGGCACACCACCAGCTTCCTTGCCTTGTGCCTCAACAGGAACCTCCGTGTTCACGCATGACAGGCTCCCAGTGTACGCCTTGTAAAGCACCCCAGCATCACAGAAGGACAGACAGCTGGTGGGATGTGTGAGGGCTTTTCCACCTCACCAGGAGCAGTCATAGCTACCCTGTGACTCAAAACTCAAAAACACGCCCCCAAAAATGTATTCAGTCTAGGCTGAGCCTACATGCCGTGTGATAATCCCAGTCATAGAGCAGAGAGACAGGACAGGGAAAGAAAGGAAGGCTAGCAAATTATCCCAAATTATGTTTCCAACCTTTAAATATGGGTGGAAGTAGGTATAACCTTCAATGTGAATTTCTAAGTGTTGATAGATTTTTATATGGGCAACTGAGGGTTCAGTCTTAGTTTCAAGCCCAAACTCACTGCTCATACCACCTCTTCCATACACAGACTTACTCTCCAAATAGCAGAAACGATCCTGATCCATGTAGAAATTATGTCCTTACCAGCAACACAAGTACTCCAGGCTCAAACCTCTTGGCTTTGCAAACTCAAACAGGTTTGCTGAGGACAGCACAGGTGTAGAGTGATGCAAGTGCAAAACTCCCCAAAAGCATTCCTCTGTCCCTAGGGCAATGAAACAAGAGCTGAGTTTTCTCATTGAACTCTTTTGCTGCAGTGGCACATCAAAAAGAGTGCCCAATCTTTGGTAGTGCTGGGATTGGAACCTGCTTCCTCTCATCTCCAGTCTCCCAGACTGGGGGAAAGATTGCTTCCAGGTGCCTGGCCCTGTTCTAGTCTTGGCAACATAAAGCCATTTTCTGGTCCATTCTCTGTCTATTCCAAAGGGGTCTTACTTTGCACTTTTTGACTACAACCAAACCATTTTGTTGAGCTGTTCTGGTTTTGCTGTGCTAAAATCACCCACCTGGCAGAGCAGTTCAGTGCAAGACAGAAAGGTCACATACCTCTCAGCTGGGTCTTACCATAAGAGATCCTACCAGGATGCTCTGGCCAGGGTTACAGATACCTGCCATGTAGTCAAGGCATCCTCCTTTACCACCACTGTCCTGGGAACACTGGCTCAGAGTTAAGAGGCAGCTGATCCCAATGTCTTATCCAGGTCCACTGCTGATGAGGCTCACATTAAATCTACTGGCAAGATTAAACATAATTGCATGCAGAAGGGAACAGTTATGGATGAATAGAAGTTAAGGGAATAATAACCCGCTTTTCTTGGACCTGGTCCAGTATTCACTAAAGGGATTTCCACGAGCATTAGTAGGATTCAAATCAGACCATAAATTCCTTGCAAATTTTCTTTTGCTTTATTAAAGCAGAAGAAAACCCTGAACGACCAAACTAAAAAACGATCTTAAAAATAGTTTCCCCTTTTTCCTATGTACTTATTCTCCTTTACGCTTCTTGGCACTGGGCAAAGTGTATCCACTCTGACAAGCCCGTGATCTGAGAACTTCCCGTAACGTGAGAAACGCATTCCTGAGGCCCCCAGCTTTGTTGGCCCTGCAGAACAACCAACTGCCTTAGCCCTGCTCCACTTCCAGGCACGCCACTTGTACCAGGCACCGGCAAAAGAGAATTACACACCAAAAGGACATTCTTCCTATTTTATTATCACCTTCCCCAGCTATCAATTAAAAAATGTCACATTTCTGTACCCTGTGGATGTCACCTGCCTCGTTTGCACACTTTGTTGTTGCAGGGTTTTGACGCACGCTTCCCATGAACCGTCTGAGGAGTGGTGCTGCAGGTATCAAGGCACTTTAAGATGCTGTCATAGTGCCTAATTGGATTTCAAAAGGGCATTGCTCCTGCTGCCTTTTGATGTCAGTGCAGGTTGGGCAACTATACCCCAGTCCCAATCTCTAAGTCCTGAACACCTTTCAAGTCTGGGTTAACAGTCTCACTCACATCTTAGAATACAGCATGTAGCTCTCAGGGTGTTGTTGAGGATGCAGGAAGAGAAGATTATGAGTTTTCAGGAAATACAGAAATGGACTACTTCCAAGTAAGTTAACGAAGTAACTTTTAATCAGAAAGACAATTGATTAACATTTTCTGCTAATAGCCAACTCTGTAGATTCCCATGATTCCCACTGGCAACATCTCTAATATGGAAATATTTATGACCCTTCTCCTTCAAAAGGCTGGGTTTTATCTCATCTAAAATAGAGAGAGCATGAAGATACGTCTGTCAGTGTTAGTGATGTTAACTCTCCCTTTTTGTCCCCCATGCTTCAAAAAGAATAGAAGCATTCAAACCTTAAAATGGAATCACGGAGAGTCGCAGCAGCTGTGAGCCATTAAATGCTTGGGTGTAGTTTTTTATTGAAACAATTACAGCAATTTACTGTACAGGTAGCTTTGGCGAAGTGGGGTTTAGATTCTTGTTAGGTTCACAGCCCTATATCCCCAGAGGTCAAGTACAATGTGCGAAGGAGACTCTGGCTCTCCCGCCAGGAGAGCTGCCAGTGCATCAGGCAGAGCACAAAAAAGCGTGTGCAAGTGTGAGGCCTGATGGAGCTGCTGTTGTTCTGATTTCCAGAGAGAAAAAAGCCAAAAGAGTTTATTTGAATGCAGTCTTGACTGCCCGTAGTTTTGGGCCTGAAGTACAGAGTGTGGAAGCCTGTGTTTCGCCCCATTTTCGAAAGGAAGGCGTTTCTGTCTCTGGGCATGCTGGGGGGAAGCAATAGGGCTGCCATCTAGAGGCCAGAAGGACCTTCCAGCACATTCCTTTGGACAGCAGTGCACTGGCCATCACCTGCTATCCTCACTACCTACGTATAAAGGATTCCCCATTTCTAAAGAAAATTGCCACACTACAAAGCATTTCTCCATCCACATCTCTCATTCAAGGATTGCATATACTGCTGTAATCAATCCAGTTTAAGAATAGCCTGTATAGATAATTGATGCATCTCCCATGGGAATGAAAGACAGTATAAAATATGAGATACAAAGCAGAATCTTGCAGAAATACTTGAGAGGCTCTGAGGAGCTCTAGGTTTCTGGGAATGGTGTTAAATGTGTGGTACTGAAAGATTATTCACAGGAAGACTCAAGCAGGGACAGGGTTTGTGTTGCCTATTAGGCACATCAAGCCCTATAGCCAGAGTAAGCATAATTTTCATCATCCCATCCCATTGCTGCTCATCCCATTGCTACTCCTCACTATTGCCAGGCTTTGGAAGAGTTTGCTCTGGAAATGCCCCAGAACCGTTTCTGGTTGGGCTCCGAATGTGCTTTTCTCCCATCCCTAAACTGATCTCATTCCTCTCCGACAATAAGGTGGGGGGCCACATTTGCTGTGACCAGGAGGAAGCTCTGAGTGCCTAGGCCTGGACACTGTCCTTCCCAACCTGTTCCTAAACTGAACAATGCAAGTCAAACTCATCTGAACCCCTGGCAACTGCAGCCAGTCTGTAACATGTTTTGGTGGTTATAGCCTGTTCAGAAGAGTCATATCTTAGCTGTTGCTTCTTTACCATAGCTGGTCCTCTACTGCCTCATCTTCTCTCTCATCTGGCTTAGGAATGGCCTCTCCCTCATGCATTCCCCTACAGCAGGCGTAGGAGTCATTTGGTACTGACAAATGTTAAAGGGAAACAGGCAGAGGACTCTCATGGCAGCCTACGGCTCTCCAGAGTGCCCCATGCTAATTTGAGGAGTGTTAAACCCTGCCACCTCCACACACCTTGAGCACACAGGGAGATTGGAGTAGGAAGGTGAGGGTTGCAGGGTGGCAATGATACCCTGGTCTCGTAGTCAGAGGAGTTCAACCAAAGGCCCTCACAAAGCCCTTCAGTTTTGCTTGCACACTGCCTGCCCTGCACCCTGCACCCTCCACATTGCAAAATCCCCTGCGACTAAGAGTCACGTTCCGCAGCCTCAGCATCGGTTTCCACCTCCCACAGCCCTGAAATGGAGACAGGGATGTGTGATTTGCTTTCTCTTCTCCTTACCTAAGACTCTCTGACTATGGGTAATCTGTGTCCAAGGGGCTGGAGGGACCTTTCTGTCAATACTATTGTGTGAGTGGCTAAATAAAAACATATCTGAACCTTGCCAGCGCTGCTTACATAAAGGAAAGAGGAAGCAGCCACTGACTCCAGCAAGCTCTAGCACAGTTCTGCAAGAAGCTGCTAAAAATAGGGCTACCCCTACATTTCCATCCTGCCTTTGACACAGTCACAGCTTTCACATCCCATTGGCCTCACCATTTCCTTGTGGCGGGCTTGCCTCACGCCCCAGCGTCACCGACAGCCCTTCCTGCCTGCGGACGGCCTCAGGAGCTTTGAAGTGGAGGCAGCTCCTTCCCACCCTGCTGCAAGCAAACACTTCCCCTGCCCTCTTTACCTGTCCCTCAAAGGAGAAGTGGGGCAAGCCCCAGTGACAATCTCGCCCTAAGAGGACGCTGAAAGCCCCAGAGATACTGAAGACCAGAAAAGCTTTCCACAGTTGAGGGTTTTCTCAGTAAATGAAAGGGTGGAAAGTGTTTGTTTGAATGCCCTGGGTTAATATTACCAAACACTACCATTTGACTTATTCTTGGAGGTACTTATTCTTGGAGGACTTGGAGCTGAAAATGACCTGAACCTGCTTCTTGGAGTAAAAAAGGAAAACAAGTGAACCCAGGGTAGAGAGGATGGGATGTGAAGAGGAGCTCTTCTGCATGATCTGAGGCTCAGGTGCCTGCAGCCCTGGACACAGGGAGGTGGCTGTCAGCCAGCCAGTGACGCTGTGTGCGTGCTGGATGATGGCACATGGAAGACGGAGGTGCATTGGCAATGTACTGTAGGAAGAGCAAGAGTCTTGCCAGTTCTGCCAGTGCTGTTCCTGAGAATTGAACTCAGAGTGGATGGCATCACTGTTAAGCTGAGGAGAAAGCAACAAAGTCTGTGAAGCCAGATGAAATGGTGACTGTGGAAAATTACCCATGTTGTTTGTCCAAGGTTTTTCAGATCCTAGGGAAGTAATGCACATGGGAATTTGGGCCAACAGAAAGATCATTAACATTTCTGTTTTCCCTGCTTTTTAATCCAGCAGGTACCAGAAAGGGCAAGGCAGCACATGGTGGACTCCTGAGAGACAAGTGGGATCAGGGAAATTTCAGGCCAGAACACTGCCTTCCTCTCTGGACCACAAGATGATTAAGCATCTAACCACCTTGTTGCCATGATGCTGGAGCAGGGGTCCAGAAACTCTGGGAACTGATTCACTCCTCCATGAGTTTGGAATCTGGCTGTTCTGGCCTCAAGCTCTCAAGCAGAGAGATCGGGTCTTGAAACTTCACAGATCCTGATTCTGCTTCCAGGTATCAAGGGTCAACCAAGAAAGCCAGCTGAGTCGCCTTGAAGTAAAAAGACGTCGTGATGAAGAAGACCTGATCTCCTTCTCCAGGGGCAGTGGATGTTGCCTTGGGTTAGCCCTGAGTTTGGAAGAGGACAGGGATTTGGAGAGGCTGCCGTGAGGAGGTGACTTGGAGGGCCAGAGGTCTCGGGTGAACCCAGGCAAAGAGCCCCCAGCTAGCCTGCAGGACAGCCTACAGGAGTAACAGCCCTGTTGTAAGCACTGGGTGGTAAAACGTGGCAGAAAACCATTCTGCTCAGAAGTCACACCTAGACAACAAGAAATTTTCTCCAGACCAAGCCAGAAGTTATTTCCTGAAGCCGCTCTGTCACCAGACTCCTTTGGAGAAGCAGCAATATTCAGTGTATAGCTAACTCTGTCTAGAAACAGGCCATGGAAGAAGGGTGCAGCCCCAGTTCTGGGCCGCTCCTGTGGGTACACGTGAAGGGGGAGGAGGAGGATGGGGGTGGGGGTGGCGGCTTCCTCAGCAGACAGTTTTGTTTCTCAGTCCAGTGCAGAAGAGAAGCATTTGTTAGCTCTTGCTACTTCTAAACCTTTGTAACCACTCTCCTGTCAAGATTAGCCAGTGTAGATTTCCTGGGTGGCTGCAGTTTAATACCTGGATCTTAATTCAACCTCTCCATCTCCCTCCCTCACCTTGCCAGAGCTCACAAAGGTGGGCGGCTCGGGCCCGTGTGAAGCTGTCAGTCTGTGTCGCTGAGAAGATGTTGTGGGGATCGGGGGAGTGACCCTAGGACCACCACTGGGCTGGAGAAACAGGTCCACAGCCCTTCAGAGCCATTCTCATGGTGGCCGTCATGACAGTGTCATTCCAAGGGCTCGAGGAAGTGCCAGGGAGTCAAAATGATGGGACCCAGGTTACCTGCACACAGAGACGTGGCTTCCAACAAACAGCTCCTTCAGGAGACCTGCACATGGCTCACCTCCATGGCTGATTTTTGAGCCCCCCCCGTGCCGCTCCTGCACCTTTTCCTTCCGCTCCCCTGCAGGTGAACGTGCTGAAAACCGCAGGGCGGGGGGAGGGGGCGAGGACAGAGCTCCCAGTACGAGTGTGTGTGTGTGCGTGTGTATGCGTGTGTATGTGCGTGTGTATGCGTGTGTATGTATGTGTGTGTGTGCGTGTGTATGCATGTGTACGTATGTGTGCGTGTGCGTGTGCGTATGTATGTGTATGTGTGCGTGTGCATATGTATGTGTGTGTGTGTATATGGGTGTGTGCGTATGTGTGCGTGTATGTGTGTGTGTGTGTATGTGTGTGTGTGTTCGTGTGTGTGTATGTATGTGTATGTGTGCGTGTGTATGTGTGCGTGTATGTGTGTGTATGTATGTGTGTGTGTGTCTGTGTGCGTATGTGTGTGTCTGTGTGTGTGCGCGTGTGCGTATGTGTGTGCGCACATGTGTGCCTGTGTGTGCGTGTGCGTATGTGTGTGCGTATGTGTGTGCATGTGTGTGCACGCGCGTCTGCGTATGTCTGTGTGTGTGTGCGTGTGCGTGTGTATGTGTGTGTGTGTATGTGTGTGTATGTGTGTGTGCGTGTGTCTGTGTGTGTCTGTGTGTGTGTGCGTGTGTGTGTTTGTCGGGGGCTTCCGCAAAGGCAAAGCTCTGGGTCACCAGCGCGATTTTGAGGCGATTTGGAGGCGATTCTGAGGCGATTTGGAGGCGGTTCTGAGGCGATTTGGAGGCGATTTTGCGAGTTTCTGAAGAGCGGTTTCCGTGAGGCGGTGCCACAGCGCCACCTGGCGGGCCGGCCGGGCTGCGCGGGGCTGGTTCGGTGCCCGGGATCCGCCCGTGGGAAGCAGGGATGGCACTTCCCGCTGGGATCGCGCTGCTGGCGTGCCGGGCAAAGCCTGCTGTCGCCTGAACAGCACCGTCACGGTGACGAAGGGCGTGGGCAGCCCTGGAGCCCAGCCCTGGCTGCTACATCACACCACAACCTCACCGTAAGCACACGCATAACCCGCTCTCAGCACGCTCCTCTTCCACTCACTGCTATTGTTGTTGCTCAGGTAGCAGTGACGCTTGTAGGACGGTAGGAAAGTGCACGACACAGGTGTCTGAGATCTTAGAGTTAAGTAAATTCACTGACAGGTTTTGAGGTGTTTGCGGTGAGAATTGGGGTCTCAAAATACACTGTCATCGATTTCCACTGGGAAATACAGCATAGTGCAGTAATTTTGGTGCTTGCAGATAACAGAGACAAGCTACTGGACCGAAGGAAATTCAAGCGAGTGTGTACAAGAAGTAGATGTGGATTTTAGACCATCCAAGTGCCAGAAATGAGGAAAGATTAAGTAAACTGAAACAAACAGAGGGCAAGTGTGGGCAGAAATCCCGCAGCAAGCATTTTGGGCAAACCTGGAAGACATGTCTATGTGATTAGTAATGGTTCTTGCACACTACTGGAAACAGGCTGTGTCAATTTGAATGAAGAGAACAGGGAAAATTTTTAAACATATTAGAAAACTTGGGGGGTTTTGAGCACATCACTTTTCAGTTAAGGCATTCACAGGAGCTGGCAGTGATGCAGGGAACAGCAATGGCTGTATATGTAAGAGACAGAAGAGCTGCTTGCCTATACTTTTTGTTAAACAGCCAGTGTGACCCGAAGCTTTGCTGGAAAAAATACATAGAAGGGAAAAAGCCAAGTGCAACCAATACCAATACTTCAGACTGAAGCACTGTGTGTTTAGTGGTGTTTAAGTCCAGCTCTGGTAAATTCCATTTTTAGCCAGAGACGTGAAAGGGATAGGCTGTCTGGAGAGGCCAGATACTGATTGTCTGATGGTCAGTACCAGCAGGAGGAGAGACTGCCCGTGGCCTAAGCACAGTCTGCTCTGGAGAGAGAGCTCTGTCTGGTAGCTGGAATGCTGCTGGCCTGAGCTCCTAATAGCCTGAGGCACTTGGAAAATCCCAACCAGAAGTCACAGTGGGGCCTACATCCACCGTCTCATTCATGGAGTTTGAGGACTCATTCCTTCAGCTGTAGATGTGAATGTAAAGACTTAATGCAGTTTCCTTTCTTTTACTGCGTATATTTCGCTAACCTCTCCTTCTAGTCATTGCTGTGCCAGCATATGCTGCACCACTGCTTCTCTGTCCCCCGAATAAAATCTGGCTCAAATTTTAACAACAGTTTAGGGTACCTCTGTTTCCAAGGCTCTAGACTGAGAGCCTTTTCAGAGTTTAACTTCAGCTATACCAATGGGTAGTCACTTCCTTTAGAAGAGTATCCTGCAGCATCCTACCTCTATGAACCACAAAGTAATATCCATGGGACTCTGACTGAGGGGAAATCAGTTGCCTTAGAACACCAGAGAGCTGGCTGTTGGGTAAAACAAATCCAGCGCGTGTGTAGGATGCTGCTGAATCTGATCTCAGGGTCTCCAGTGATGTATCACACCTACATACACACATACAGAGAGAAATTCTAGGCCTGAACTGAAACATCTGCTCTGGATCTGGATCTTTCCAGGTCCACACATTACAAGAGATTTCTAGAGTGGAAAAGGAGAGAACCAGGAAAAACTACATTTATCCCTGCTTACAGGAAAAAGCCATCACACTACACAAAAATATCATTCATTACCAGTGAAACTGTGTCTTATTTTAAGTCCTTTGTTCATCTTGAAAAACAAGCTTTGCCATACATTCTTCCCTCCCTCATCATGCCCTCGTGGTCTTAGGCCCAGCAAATCAATACTAGTGAATATCTTTTGAACATCTTGAGGCTACCCAGACAGAATTGCCATTAGCTAGTATTTCACTACAGCATATAATTTGGCCTTGTTCCTAACCCCAGCCTGTTAACCCTTGCACTTTCCTCTTGGTGCCTGAATGGCTCCCTTATGTTTCTGCTGTATCCCCCTTTAAACTGGCCTGCATGGAGCCCTGCGCTAGGTAACCCCTGCTAGCCCACTCTTGGCTAATCAGTGTTATTGCCCTAGTAAATCACCCGGGGTGAAAGGCTAGCAACTCTCCAGCAGGTTTGTGCAAAGAGAGGAGGTGGAGGGGGACCTAATTGCGGGGCTGGTAACATGGGAAATGTGCCCTCAGGTACTGGATGCACAAAGGATTTAGTCTGCCAGAAAACGATGGCTATGGAGTGGGAATGAAGAAAACAGACAGGAAATTACTTGCTTCCAAAACCTCTGTAAGATTAATTCCACTTAGGAACTGTACAACAGTTAGCTCTCACATCAGGGTGAGGCAGGAGGAGCTGGCACAGCGGAGAAATTCCACCCGCGGCATTCACCACCCTCGACTCTTTGCTGCAGCAGGGGCAGAGCACTGCGGGTGCAGATCCTGGGGCACTTCTTCCTACTCGGAATCACGTTGCTCCTTCACCGTGGATTTGAAAGAGAAATGTTTTTTGTCCTGGAATGCAACCCACACCCTTCTCAGCCCGTTCGCGGCTCCAGGAGCAGCGGCACAAGGACAGCCAGTAGATGGCAGGAGCCAGAGCCAAACCTGCTCGGCGAGGAATCCTGGCCTTCCTGGCGGGAATATTCCTCCTCCTCACCCCCTTGTTTGGCAAGCACAGGTGAGCATACACAACACTCGCTTTCCTTTTCTCATCAATAAAGCAGAGATGTGGCCAAATACAATAAAGCTTATCTTCACGAACCACTGGGATATCCCTTAGATGAAAAGCTGTGTGTTGAACTGACAAAAACGTAAATAATGAAGTGCCATAAACATCACAGAAAATACGCTCTTGTTTTTGGGGGGTGATGCAGCCAGTTGCTGAAATGCAACTAATTGCGGTGCTTGAGTTGCAGGTGTGGCCCATGCTACAAGCAGTTGCATGCTGTAGGATAAGGCTTCCTTCCCCTAGGAGGAAAATGTCCTGTGGTAGGAGAACTGCTAGCATATTCAGATCACGTCATGCCAAACATGCAAAGAATGAATGAGCAGTTTGGGTGGGAAGGGACCCCAAAAATAATCTAGTTCCAAACCCCTGCCATGGGCAGGGTCACCAGTAACTTGGCTTTATAAAGGAGGTCGGCCTTGAAGCCTTACATGTACACAAGTTGTGTGGGCAATATAAGAATTTCTAGTACAGTATTTCAAAAGTGACAAATGGATTTACCTATAGAAGATTCCAACACCTGTGGCCATTTGGTTGTTGGTTCCTCTGCTGAACTGTCAGAGCAGAAGGTATCACACAAACCGGTTTGCAATGACTGCAGAAAGAATCCTTTTTCCATTTATTCAGACAGCCACTGCTGGCCATGACAGTAAAACCCTATCCTGCCCTCCAGTTAGTCAGAATCTGATGACTTATATATAATAACTGGTTTCTAGTTTACATTTTCTTACTTCTATACAGTTATACCTACAAATAAATTTCTTTGTGATCATGTCAGACTGTGTGAAGTGAACGACAGCAATTACAATTAAACGAAACTACAAAATAAGCCAGAAAAAGGGTTGATTTTATTAGGAATGGTACACTTAAATACACGTAAGACTTTGGGATTAATTTACATATTTTTTCCAAAAATGTTTCCCTTCTTTGACAATACAGAAGTTAAAAAAAAAAATCTAATTCCAAATTTTAAGAACAACAGTATTTGCAGTGGAAATTTTTATTAATCAAAACAACTGTGCATTCCAGAGATTTTGACTACACTTTTCCTGGGATTTTTTTTTTTGCTGCTCTCATTACTAAAATAACCTTCCTTTCCATCAAGACTATTGCTAGTCATACACATGTTATTCAATATCACACTTTTGGGTATGAAAGCTATGTCACTTTTATAAACATCAAAAAACATGGACATGCATATTGACACTTCTGTGCAGTTTTATGAAGTCACCTGTCAAATAAGGCCTATACATACAATACCACATACTAGTGAATTACTGTAAAATTATTATAATGGATTCCCAATAATCCTGACATCTGGATGGTATGTCTCATTTTAACAGAAAATTCCAGCTTTCATTACTGCTTAACATTGTATTAATTCACAATCCAAGTGAGCAATATTCAACTAACCAATGTGTATTCCTGAAAGACTTTTGCAAATTAAGCATATTGTCAAGGTCATGTAAAGCTGGAACTTAAAACAGCCTGTTAAGCCAAGCAACGGGGAAAAAGGGGAACTCTAAACTAATTTCATCTGGTCCATTCATTCTCGCACAGAAAAGTAGCCACAGAACCTTAAAGGAATTAAATCTATACTTCCTGTTCTCGGACTTAATACCAAGGACAAAAGCTAACATAGTATTTTGGAAGTCAAAGGCCTTGGAGGTGGAGGGGAAAGTAGGGGCAAGAGAGGGAGAAAGCAGCGTATTGTCTCATCCCATTACCTCAGCATTATGTGTACATAATATACCTATGATAGAAATGTTTACTAATAGCAGGGAGAAAATAAAAAAGACTTCCCACTCCAGACTTCACTGAAAGAAGAAAGCTGACAGCCAGCCCCTCCTCACAGAGATGGCCTATTTGATGACAGGCACTTTGGCAATGTAAGAGGAGGTCACCCTTTCATCATGTTAACTCTTCCCCTCCCAGTTCTCATACATAACTTGTCTCAAGTCTTCAAGAAACTTGAATCAAATTAATTAACATCTCTCAGAGCAGGTTAACTACGGCTATGAGCAGAGCTCGACCTAGAGCGAGATTTTCTTTTAGAAGAAGAGGGAGAGGGGGAAGAAGCTATCAAGCTGGAGCGGTGGCTTTTGTGGGAGTAACTCTTCTTAGGAGTACGGCTGCGAGAACGAGAGCGGGATCGAGAGCGAGATCGGGATCGAGAGCGAGACCTGGACCTGGACCGGGACCTTGACCTGGACCTGGACCGGCTGTCCGACCTGGAAGATCCTGTAGACCTGGACCTGCTGCGAGATCTTGAGTAACTCCTTGATCGAGATCTGCTTCTAGAGAAACATAATTAAAAGGTGTAGTCTCACCTCTTACTCCTCTTACGGAATTTAAAACAATCACGTAAAATTCTCAACTACTCTCTATGCATAGCACATCCATCTGAACATCAGAAAGTGCTATTCACAGTATTCAGTCATTTCACAGTGCTGCTACATTTCTGCTTGGCTCCATCATGACTGTATCTTCTTAGGTCAAGGCTATCTGGAACTGCTGGCCTTGACATTCTCTGCTAGCGTGGCAAAATATGAACTGCCTAATAAAAGATGCCTCTCCCCAGCGAGTGCCAGGAGGTGAGAAACCAATTTTTAGGCAGGGGAGTCTCTAGCAAAGAAGAACTCTTTGTCTACATACACCCTGCCTTGAAATATCATTTAATTTATCAAGAAAAACACAGAAATGAAACTTTATACCTCAGCTTTTTAGTCTCCCTAGAAATGCCATGCAAATTAATAAGAGTTTCATTCAAGAGGCTAAGAAAGTCTCTAAAGGTGTGGATCACCAGCACACTTCAGGCCTTAGAGTTTTAACACCTTCACTAGTAATACATCCCTGTTTTCATGCAAAGAAATGGATTTATTTTTAAGAGAGACAATGAAAGAGGTGCAGCCAACATGTTTTTTTAATGACTGAACAGGAGATCTGCTTAGGAATAATGCAAGGAAGCTAACTGATTTTCTTTTATTCTTGTGAACAAGTTGGCTTTCACAACTATTTGAGAAAAAGGACTGTGAAACAGCTTCCCTTTAAATTCAACATTTTTAATACCAAAATTCATGTTTTAAAAAAGTTTCTTCTTCATAATACCACATTTTGTCTTTAAAAAAAATCTTAACTCTCATCCAAAAGTGTATTATCTACCCTGTTTCAGCAAGTTAGTTCTTATCAAAATCTGTTTACATTGCTAAAAAGTGGTTCTGTGCAGTGATATTTAGCTTGGGGCCAAAACCTAGATAATCAAACTTTGACATCAATATTACCCAAATCCATGCCCTCAGCAGAATTTTATCATGTCAGGTGACATACCTATGCCTTCTATGGTCTTCAGTCAGTTTAATTCTGCGTCCATTCAGCTCAGTGCCATCCAGTTTTTCCAGTGCACTCTTCATATCACTGTAAGATGCAAACTCCACAACCCTGTAAACCGTAATGAAATAAAGGAAGTTTCAGATAAACAAAAAACTAAGGAAACCAAGTCTGGCCCTTTTTAATCTGTTGATTCACAGCTTTCTGTTTTATCTTCTGAAAGCTAGTTTTTAACATGGTTAACAGGAAAATATGACACCAACACTCCTAGACATCCATACCTCTCACATCATCTTAAACAATACCAGAACTGCCATCTGCAAGGAGATGGAGAAAATGCAGGAAGCTACACAAACCTGCATCAGCTGAGGAAATATCTTTCAGTCCTCCACTAAGCTGCATTCCAAAGCTGTCCATGAAACAAAATAAGTTTGCAGACTCTTCTGTCCTCCTTAAGAATTTTAACAATTAATAGAAAAATCCAGTCTTTGTGGGTTTTTTTAATCTGAACTCAAAAAAAAGGTCTACCTAGCATTGGTTTGCAGTGGCCCCAGAGCAGCTTTGCCACTACAGACACTACTCACTCTTCCTTCTCCCCTGCTTTGCTGTGCAAGACCTTTGTAGTCTGCAGA
Source organism: Nicator chloris (assembly GCA_013400495.1). Taxonomy (NCBI): domain Eukaryota; kingdom Metazoa; phylum Chordata; class Aves; order Passeriformes; family Pycnonotidae; genus Nicator; species Nicator chloris. The sequence continues at coordinate 152,413 of WAAE01002449.1, read as the reverse complement.
ACTGAGAAGGGAGAGTGGGCAGGTAGATATTCCCATGGAAGTTGGTTATGTTCATTTCCTATGACTTTGACTGCTGAACCAGTGTAAAGCAGCCACAGATAGGAGGTGTTTTAGCCTCAGGACTCAGATCATAAATTATTATTTAAAAATAAGACAGCAGGACTTAACATTTGAAAGGAATTCTCCCTTCCTTTTCTGCCTTCACACATTTTCATGATAGAGAAGAGACTGAGTTCAATACTGAACTACTACTTACTGAGTTTGTGTTTTGGATTGTTTTGGTTCTTTAACTGAAGAAATTTCAGCATCTAAGCCACACCACAGATTTATATTTAATTTCTTCTGTATTACAAGAAAAATCATGTCCTTAATAGTTTCAGCTATCATATCACACAAGGACACAAAATGAACTTACCCTTCATTCCTGTTGTTCCTGTGTGCATCCACATAGGTGACCTCCCCTGCCTTTCTCATGACATCTTTCAAGTCCTACAGCAAAAGTTAACATTTTAGTTTGAATACGACACAAATCAGTCAGGTAGCAGAATACTCCCCTAAAACTTTCTCTGCTAAAATTGTTTAATGCTTCTTAATTGCTATATATAAAAATATACATATCATTTAGAAAAAAAGTTTCTGAAACAGCTTATGTAATAGCAGCTGCATATAGAAAGGATTCATCATTTTACAGCTACAGTGAATAAAACACTGCTTTCAAGATAATCCTACATCCCAAAACCAGCTGTTACGAAAACACAATGCAATACTTAAAATACCAACATGTCCCCTGAAATCAGAACTATAGGAGATGAGAAGTGCATTAGTATTAAATGCAGATTTTCATAACTAACGCCCCAGTTAAATGACATTCCAATAAATGTAGACAAATTCAACCTTTATGCTCACCTCCCCCAGCTTCAAAGCAAAATTAAAAGCAAAAAGGTGAAATTACAATGTAATTAAAAATTTTACAAAGGAAATTTTTTTCTTAAGTTGAATTTGAGTATCCATCACGCTATGGTGTCACATCAATAGACATCCTTGCCTTAAACTTAACAGAGGCTAAACGTGGGCAAGTAAAATTACTTGCTTAGCAACAGGAGAAAGCACAAACAAATAATGCAAGAGGTCACTAAAAAGCTAAACATTTGTCTAAGTTAAGGCAGCCCTTTTACCCAACAGTATCTGGTATTTTATAATCCCAGACTACTTACCGCAGCACACCACAAGTGGCAGGTGATATAAGAAGGTACCTTAAGCAAAGAGTTGCTTGTCCAATACCTAGCTGGCCAAGAGGAACTCTCTTACATGAGAAAGGCTGTGATGGCTCATAGCAATATGCTTCACGGAGGTACCAGAGGCCCTGAAAGCACTGGACATAGTCTCCAGTCTCCAGAAGTGGCTAAAGAACCCGAGGATGATCTGTGCTAGCCAATCGAGATCAAACCCAGGCAAACCAAGATCTAGACTGCCAAAAAACAGGAGTGTCATAGGAACCAAAAGGAAAATTCAGAACAGGCCAAACCCTAGAATTTCAGCCACTAGAAAACCCCCAAATCTTTGGTTCTTTTTCCTCCACACAAGAAAAATGAAGGTTAACCAAATCAAGGTTGTTAGAAGAGGTTCAAAATGCACTTGGTTAGAAATACACTTTAGGAAGAGAAGACTACAAAACAAAAAGCCAAGAAAAAACTTTAGAACATTTGCCACAGAATATAAAAAAGCTTACTTCTATCTAGTATTTTAATTCAATAGTTTCATGTTAAAAACTGGCATATGCAAAGTAGTAGATATTTTCCTTGTTTCACAGGTCTTAATACAAGGAAACCCTAACAGCAAATGAAAATTGGTCCTTATTAGTACCATTAAAAACAACACTTCAAATTACCTCAATTTAGAGATGATGGACACAATTTTGGCTCTGCTCAAGTCAATGAGAATTTAACCAGACCAGGACTGGTAAGTCAAAAGGAAGTTAGAAAATGTTAATCTACATAATTATTTCCCAAATCAGTAACTTTAGGCTCCCATAATCTTGCCACACTATATGCTGAATCCTAAGAAACACTGACCCGAAATATAATTTGTAATCGCAATGTCAACATGATTAAGATGCCAACATTATTGCTTAAAAGAGAGCAAGTGTGCCTGGGCTATAAAAGCTCAACATTCTGTTATTAGGGGAATGTTTTAAAGTTACCTGGTATTACATAACCAGTGGAAGAATCAAATTTTATATTAAGTTTACTGTTCTGGGTCACCTTAAATAGCATAAGAAAACCCTGCTGTCCTTAGCAGCAAAGAGAAATAAGCTGTATAACAGCCATAAATAGGAAAAACACATATTAAACAATATATCTTGATGTAACACAGATCTGCTTCTCTCAACTGCTTGAAAATTTGACATTGAAAAACTGGTGAGGGTGGTTGGAAAGCTCTGAACATGCAGAAATATATGTTTGCTTAAAAAAAAGAAGAGTTCTAACAGTTTGTCTACTATTTAGAGATGGGATTATCTATTAACAATATAGTCAACAATCTGAGAAAACTGATCCGAATACAAATTTTTCTGGCTTTTTCTATGTTTAAATATCTCACACGGTAACTTTTAAGGGCAATAGATGTTCTCAATTATGGGGATCTGGACACATCAAAGATTAAATTCTGTGTGTAAGTTTAAAAGCAAGGTTCCATAATGAGTGTGCTTCCTAGCAGAAATTAGTAGCGAAGAATAATGGCACTACTGTTAATGCATTAGCTATTTTAATGTGTTGTAAGTAGCACAGTTAGAAGTTAAAACACTGTATCAGTACCAAAGCAGTACAACTTCACAAGTAAATGCAGCTTGCATATGGTTGTTACCTTCAAATGATGTCTATTTAGGCAGGTATCAAAAAGTCTCTTATGCTAACTTATCACATATTTAAGAGACATTAAAACATTTAATTAGAATACGAAAAGATTCACTTGTATGAAATCTGAATTGAGTGGGCTTCAGATTAAAATGTAAGTACACATAAAGCCATTATAAATATTCACAAGTAAAAGAAGGCTACAAAAATGTTAATTTTTTTCAAGTTATGCATTTAACGCTAAACAGCATTATAGGATGTATTTTCCTTAACACTCCATTATAGCTTACTTCTCTGGTCCCTACTGTCGTTTCCAAGTGACAATCTCTTCATGTATGTAACTGCGTAGCATACCCAGAAGATATTTAGATTAAATCCAGTTGATCATCACATCAACTCAGCTGGTTTTTTTTTAGTTATTCAATAATTAACACAACTGCACTGTTATGAACCCTTTGAACCTGTCATGCAGAAGATAAACAAACTGAGTTCAACCGTTTATCTGCATGGATTGCACCCAACTATTATGAAACACATCAGCAGAGCTCCTGAAGAAGCCTCCTTGTGGGGAAGTAGCTCCAAGACCAAGGCTTTGAACATTCAACACATCCTACCGCATCTTTCAGGACATTGATTAAAGTCTCTTTATTCAAAGAATGTAAAGGTTAATGAACAAGACTCAACTCCACTATTCACTCACCTTTTGTAAATAGCATCTGTTGCTATGTCCTTAAAAAGTGAACTGTCTGTACACTGTATACTACACAGAACTAAAAGAATTGATAACATGGCTATTCTGTTAAAAGCCAGCTAAATATTAGCAAAACATTAGCACGAGGTGAAAAAACAAACAAAAAAAAAAGTGGTAAGAAAGCTTCAAATGACAAGTACTGAAAGTTTGGGTTTTTTTAAAAAAAATCCACAATAAGCATACTCAACACAGTAGCTCTCTTAAAATTCCCCCTATTAATGATGCATTACCAGAATTCTCAATCGTGAATTGGGTCACAAATATTTTGCACAATGTAAGAAAAGACTGTAAATTTCAATCAAAACAAAGGCATGCACTTCCAGGTGTAACAATACAAAAGGATGACATAGTTTGAATGAATGCAATGTTTCAATATTTTAGAAATAACCTAGAGTCTTCCGAAGTGTTATCAGTTGGCAAACAGAAGTGAGAATTCGTTCCCAACCACAAAATCTAGTTACAGAACTATTTCTACAGCTTTGAAACAAAAGACTTTAAGTGCTTAATTGCTAATTTTTAGCAATCCCTGAAGCTTTTTTCTTATTTTTTGTTCACATTAAATATTTATGATGGCTTTATTAAGAAATTAGGCTGAAAGCAATCTACTTACGGAGTAGTAAAATAAGGTGTAAAAAAGAAAAGATAAGATGCTAACTCACCTGCCAGCTGATACGGGATGAAAGGTTTTCAACAATGATCCTGTGTTCAGTACGAACAGGAGGCCCATAACGGCTGGAAGAATTCAAAGAAAAAAAAAAAAAAAAAGGAAAAAAAATTCTCCAGCGTAAGGAATTGAAAACTTAGGAAATCTGATGTTTTCTACAGTTTGCTGAAAGATTTGACTTCTTTATTGCTGGACTGCAGACATGATTCTTCTTAGTCAAGAGTGTAAGAGTCCCCTAGAAGAGTGTCCCAATTTTTTTCAGAACATCCAGATCTTTCAAGTATTTAAACAAGAGGACCCAGAGTCACAAAACTGGCAGGATGAGTCTCATTTTTCCATTATTGCAAACCAAGTCTCTTCCTGTCTAGCACTGCCAGTCTGACATCATGAACATGACTATAACATCACATGCCCACGACCTTCAATCAAGCAAACTTGCTACTTTGGAAGTCCACTTTTAGCCTGGACCTCGGACCAATTATACCACACCAAGGTTACTGCCACTAAAGTAAAAAAAATTCAATTAGCATGTTTGCATATGCAAATTAGATGCTCCAGACATTGGCTGGTAACTAGCAGCAATTCTGACTTTGTAACAAATGTGAAAGTTGATGTCCCTTCTATCTCCATCTTTCTTCCAAACTCTACTCTGCATAGACCACAGCTATGAATGTTCCTACAGAGTAAATTCTTCCACATATATTTCCTCCAGCCAGGTAAATACAAAGTACAAAGACGTAATGTGTAGTTGTCTGGCAGAATATATGCAAATCTGCAGAACTTTCACTGCAAGTTGGCACAAGGTTCACCACTGGCTCTAATCACTGAAAGTGAACAACTCCACAAAGACTGTGTGTCCTCTAGAGGTATTCTAGAGCTGAGTTGTGTCCTGGTTTTCACATTCCATCACTGGAGAGAGACTCTCCTGCTTGGTCAGCAAACTTAGTCAACCGGTATTTACGTGCAGAAGTGTTTATCTTGTGCCCTAGCACTGCTCCTTTTCTAGCCTGTGCTGAAATAAGTGTTTTGATAACCATACAACTGGAAATATGAAAACTGGGTTAGACAGTAAATACCTTGAATTATTGCTCTACAATAATTCTACCTATCATGTAAGCTCAGTTTGGTGACAAAAGCCTCAATAGGGAAGCTCTGCATTTTTCTTGACCTAGTGTTAAAATCAGCCAATCCAACTGCAGCAATACTCCTTCACATCATTTACATGACAGTGGGAAGCAAGACCAGTGTAGTGCCTACAGTATGGCAAAGGCACGTTTCATAATAGGTTTGTGGACCTCTCCAAGACAGTTAAACTGCTTTAAAATCCCCACTTTCCTCAGCCTTAGAAGGCAAATCATAGTAATGAACCTGCAAGGTTTGAGAACATAAAACTCCTTTTGTGAAGCTATACAAGGAAACAGAGCTGGATCCCTAAATCACAAAAAGAAAACTCCAGTTCTTTCATTACTGGAAGAAGAAAAGATCAGAGAGCCCAGACCACTCACCTAGATCCACTCTGCGACTGGTAATAACTGAACCGTTGTGAGAATCTTCCCCTTCCTCTTCGGGCTCGAGCATGTTCAATTGTGACCCTTATGACAGGAACAAAACAAAAACAAGCACATAAAAAAAATTAAAACAACAAACTTTAAGTATTTGACATTGACTTAAATCTTTCACAACTGGAAGCAAATTCTTGCACAAACAAGAATTATCTTTCCCTTGCAAGCACTAATTTCTAGCACAACCACTGGCATTTCTTAAAGAGTCAGACCAGTGTTTTTTCTCATTTGTCTCCCTTAGATTTTCATAAAAATTGTCACGAGTCTGTACTTCAGACTGAAACATTTGAATTTGGTCAACCAGAGCCCAGAGTAATCACAGAGAGAAAAGAGTACTAAAATAACTAAGAACAACCTAATGACCTAAAATACAGCTTCCATAATCGCAACATACAATGACTATAGTCCACATTGCTGCAAACTGAAGGGCAACAATCCAAATGACAACAGGCTATCATCAGCTTATTTTCTGGTCAATAGACAGATAAATACTAAATAAGTTCAATTCACTCTTACTAATACTCCTAATGACAAGATCCTGAGTTACCTTTGAAAGAGAATTAAGTGCAAGTAGAGAAAACAGTCAGCCCTGCTCCAAACCATTCTTCCTCCAGGCCCAATCTTTGTCTTAAACAAGACTGGATCCCAATGAATGCCTTTAAAGTTATGGAAGGCATATCCCATAACAGAACCACAGCAAATGTGTGTCAGAGCACAAGACAATGCACTACATTTTGATGCAAAGCACTTTTTCTATTCTTAAGGGAAATTATGGTATCACACTTACCTCTCATCACACAGCTCTTTACCATTTAGTTCATAAATTGCATCATCAGCATCCCTGTGGTCTTCAAATTCCTAAAAAGAAAACAGGAATAAAAAAGTATTTTCCCTCACTGTAAATTAAAATACTAATAAACATGCTTTCTTTATAAATTTTACATTTCTACAGCAAGTATCACCAAGAACTTTGAACAAGGAAGCTAATTCCTAGTACATTTATGACTGAAAAGCCAAGATGTTCTATTCATGGTCATTTCTTCTCCCTCTAGCCCACAAACTCCTTTTGCCTCCTCAACTGTTTCAGTATAACTACTTGTGGAACCTATATTAAATAAATCAATTACCTGGTTTGCTACAGAAGTATCTAAAATACTTTTGGGGAGAGGTGGAGGAAATTATTTCAAGGCATACAATTTAAAACACAGCTCCAGATACAGGAAAATGGAATATAACAGCATGAGCTGATCAAATGCAGTAGAGCTGTGCACTCCCGAAACTCTCTGAAGATTAAGTACTTACTGAACTGGCAAAGAAAGAGTAAACCAGAAAAAAAAGCCCTAATTTTTTTCTGAGTGAATTGAGTTCACTAGCTGGGCAAAAAGGTGCCCCTGTAAGTAGAGTATGAAATATAAGCCCTTCTTCACCACTGGCCACCTGTGGGTCCAGATCAGCTGTAACAAGCATAATTCCATTTACTGTTGCAATGGAATCTGTCACTTTGCTTTTGGCAGAAATGCTGCTTTAGTCAGCCCAAGTAGCCTCTGCCCACTATCCAGCCCACTGGTTCTTGGCAAAGCTGCTTGTACAGCTCTGCAGGAAACTAGGTCAAGAAACCTACCCAGATGAAACATAACACTCTTTGTGCAGGAGGTGGGGTGAAAAAGTGTTATGTTTCAACCAGATCAGATTCCCAGGTAGGTTCATTATATGTGGCTGGACAAATGCAGCAACACCATGAGAGGCAAGAGGACAAAGGAAAGAAATAAAGCAGACAGAACAAGCAGCTGGGTAGGGACTGCTGGCAGCAACAGTGCAGATGGAGAGAAAAATGGTGGAACTGCAGCTTACAAGGAATTAACAAAAGAGAAGCAGCTTCTCAAGTTGAAGAAAGTGTTTGCATAATTATAAACTGCTTTTCAGAAGCAATACTGGGTTAAGCAATCTTCTCCCTTCTGCACTGAAATTTGCTTCACTATCAAGTGAAACATCACACATCCTTGCATGATGATGCAAAGATTATCTTAAGACTTAATTTAGGTCCAGCATTTAAAAGTATCAATAGTTGGCAACTACAAGCCTCATTATCTCAGCTACTTTCTAACAAACTGAACATCTCCACGTCTATCTAGCTTTATGGTAAAGTTTGAAAACACTATGCCCTGAAATCTACAAAATTTAAGCAAACATAATTCGTTTCAAAGATTAAGCAATGATATCAATCAAGCACAACAAAATAGTGCTTTTAACACTGTAACAATGTTCACTTGGTTTTGTAATATGTTTTATAAATACAGGTCTTAAATAACAGAAAATAAATATGAACTGACAGCACATGGTCAGTGAAGTGCCATGAAGGATAATGCCATTCCATGTGTTTATAAATGACATGGATGACAGGATCAAGAACAGCCTCGTCAATTTTGTGTCTGACATCAAAGTGGGAGGAGAAATAGATATACCAGAATGAAAAAACATCCCACATAAAGACCTTGACAGGCTGAAAGATTAAGCAAACAAGAATCACAAGCCTTAACGAAAGATAAAACATGAAGTGCTGCATGTGGCATAAGACAATCCTAAGCAGCAGAATGCACTGGAAGCTGAGTGGCTGGAGTGTAGCTCTGCTGAAAAGGACATGGAAATCGTCGTGGAGAGTCAGCTAAGCATGAGTCAGCAGCACGGCCTTGCTACAAGGAAAGCAAATCACATCCTGGGCTGCATGAGTAGGAGGTACAATCAGCAGACCAAGGGGTGCTATTATTCCACCCTACTTGGCATTTGTTAGGCCACACCTGGAACACCGTGTCCAGTTTTGGTCCCTCCAGCTCATAATTGAAAAATTGGACTGAGACTAGCAAAGGGCCACCAAAACTCATCAGAAGACTGGATAACAAAGAAACGTTGAGAGCACTGTTGAGAGAGCTTGTTCAGCAGGAAGAAAAGGCAGCCCCAAGAGAATCCAAGCAGAGTCTTCCAAAACCTAGAACATAGTTACACAGACAATGGAAGTGATTTCTGATATGGGTGCACAATGATGGGATGACAAGTATGAGAGGGAAAGTTGTTCAGCTGCAAAGAAAAAAATGTTATGCTGAAAACAAATATTTTAGATAAACTTATGAGACAATTATTCAAACTTATTGGTGATCTTTGAAAAGAAAATGGTTCCACCTAGAAACTAGAGTGGGGGGAGAATTGACAGACTCGCTTACAAGAGTTGAACAGAAGTTGTTCCTGAGTAAGTCAACGGACCTACCTAGGAAGAGAAGAGGAACGCTCAAGGAAAGGGGACTGAGAAATAGCAGCAATTGGAAAGAGCACTCTAAATAAACTCAGGCTCATGCCTACATCAGCCATTTACCTCCGGACTTGTAAGAGACAGGTATTTACTGACTGGCAGTCAACAAGAAGCAGTTCATAATGCAGGGGAACCAGGAACCACCTTGTGTAGGAGTTAAGGAGCAATATTCACATGAAACTAAAGGAGGCCAAGCCTGTCCTTTTGTTCTTTTCCAGTAACTTCACTCAAGAGATTGATCTTGGCAGGAGTGGCATGTAAGCCTGCCATAGTGTGAGGGCAATATCAGCTTTTCAAGTCTGAACTAAGTGCTGCAAAACAGCTAGTTCTCAATTCTCATGAGACAATAGTTAAAACACAGGCTGATCCTGAGTCAATCTGTGAACTTGTAAAGCTGCAAAATTTGGATACTTAGGAGTAGATAGGTAGATAACTGAGATACAAAGGTAGGTAACTGAGATACAATGAACTGTCGATTTCATTTTAATGGTCCGACAGACATATATGCCCTATAAACATGTACTGATGATGAATATGTTGAACTTTAGCTGCACAAGACTTCAAAGCTGTGCTGCTTGAATCCACCAGCCAGCACCTATTACACCTGTTGTCTTAGCCAACTACTCTGCTTTTATGTCAGGCCATTATTTAAGAAATATGCCCAAGCAGCCTACAAGGGGTGAGAGAGGAATTCAAGTGGTTCTGTATAACCTTTACTTCCGGGTCAAGGCTGCAAAATTTTGTGCTGCCAAAACAGGATATTTATAGTCTTCAGAAATGAGGGGTAAATTTTAAATGCACGGAAGACTATGATCAAACAATGTATTTATTGCAGTTGAGATATTACCAAGATCTTGAGCAAAACCTGGCCAAAACTGCAATCCAAAATTATGAAAAACATTCTGAAATGTGTATTAATATTTTCCATTTCCCATTGCAACTACTATTATCTTAAACATCTTCCTTTCCTTGACATCATCACAGCAAGGTTAGTACCTGCAAGCAAGAGCAAGGAAAAGGCTGTTACCTACCACAAACCCAAATCCATTTTTTAGATGGATTTCTCGTATGCGCCCATATCCTTTGAAGAATTTCTCTACATCCCGTTCACGAGCACGTGAGCTCAAGTGTCCAACAAAGACACGGCAGCCACTCATCTTAAGGTTGATGCTAAAAAAGAAAACAGCACCATTTATCAGATTAAGAAACTTAAAATAGAGTGATTAGGATCACTTTTACATCTCAGAAATCTTGGCTAAGTAGGATTTGATTTTACTGTCCTCCAGGTATACATGTTAAAACTGTATTTATCACTTTTCTGGCTGATCCTCTACAGCCAGAAAAGTGATAAAATCCTATCTTGCTGACTTCTAGCAGAACCTACAAAGAACTTCCAGTTTTTCACTTTTTAATCATGAAACTTAAAGTCTCAAATCTGTAACTTCAAAGATTTTACTGGGTTAGCAGCTGCTGAAAAAAAAGAGAAAACAAAATTAATATACTAAGCATTACAATAACAACAAATAACATAAAACATTCTCAAAACTTTTGCTTTCACCTAGAAAAATTTCTTCAATTTTATTAGGACACAAAAGATAAATGGTAGTCATCAAATTATTTTGATTTCCAGTAACCATAAATATAACTTATTTTAACAGTCTATCTGGTTTTGAAGAAGAATTTTGCATTATGAGATTTTAACTATGGCAAAAATAAAAAAGGCTGTTTGAGGCACTGAAATTTTTAAAGCTATCCACTGATCCAGGATATATCATTTGAGATATTCTATGTAAAACTCCATCTTTTACCTTTAAGTGTCACTTTTTCAGTTCATGTGGTTTAAAAATTTTAAAGATTTTGTAACTGGAAAATATTAATTATTTGGGTCACTCAATGAGCCTGCTGTCATAGAAAAAACAAAGAATTTGAGCCCTGAGGAATGGAAATATGATGTGATCTTGCACTACAATACTGAGCTCTAAAGCAGGCAGAGTAAACAGATATGTCATGTTAGCTGTGAAAATAATGCCAGTCAGTATGGATGCAATATTTTGAATTAATTAAACAGAGATTTACCTTCTCTGTTAACTTACACCCATTGGGTTTCTATTGAATACTTTCTTTACTCAGACTTACCACACCATCAGAGAAGCACCAGAGTTTTAGAAGCCTGGGTACGGGGTGTTTTATGCGGCGAGGGGTTGAACTGTGACAGCACTTACTTAGATTGGCCTCAGCCATCCCCGAACCTCGGAAGAGCCTACGCTGCCCTTTGTAGCCATTCTCTCCTTTGTGCTCACACATGCGTTTTGATGCCCACACGGAAATCCAGTTCGGAGGCTCGTTCAGCTCCGGTGTGTCCGGAGTGCCCGGTCTTCCAACACACGGTTTCCCTGGCGCACCCTTACCCCGCAAACACTGGCCAGGCCAGCAGCGGGCATTAAGGGAAAGGCAGGCCCTTGTAGAGGAAGGACAGCCTTACGTAACTGTATGCTTTAAAACACGGCAAGAACAGCCACTTTGGCAACAGCGCTCATTTCGGGAACAACAGAGATTTAAAAGATTAAAAGGACTTCGTAACTGCTGTTCGATATTTTTAGTTCTACGAAAATAAAGTGGGGGGAAGAATCACAGAAAGAAATTAAGATGGAGAGGGTGGATGGAAGTGACCACCACTGAAACTGTCAAATATATGTTGAAAGGCGTACGAACAAGCCATCCGCGCGTTATTTACTCATAATAAGCGAGCACAATGGATGCGAGATCTGTATTGACATCTGCGAGGCGCGGAGCTTCACGCGTTGCTCCTAACACAATGAAACCGAATTCTGTCGCTGACGACTCAGTAGATGCAGAAAAGCCCTCGGGAAGCAGGGACCCGCAGCAAGCGGCCATCTGCTCCTCCCTCCTTTCGAGGATCCGGGACTGCGCCAGGCCTGCGGCCTGCCCAAGGCAGCCGGGCCCTCTTCACGGGCCCGCCGCCATCACGGCGCCGGCCCACGCACAGGCGCCGGCTCCTTCGGCTCTTCGAAGCTTTTCACTCGCCTCCAATCCGCGACGACTCCTCCCGGCAACCCTGCCGAGATCAGCCCTCCCCCCTCGGGGCAGCGATGGATTGCACACCCCCCCCCCGCCTCCCCCGGCCGCGGCCCCGCCGAGCGCCCGGGCCTGCGGCGCCGCGCGGCGCCA
>WAAE01002449.1:0-140074 GCA_013400495.1 Nicator chloris | reverse complement strand
GCTCTGCGGCCGCGGCGACAATGGCTGCCAGCTGCTCCACCGACCGACCGCCGCGCGACCGCCGCGCCTGCGCGCAGCCGCCCGCGCCGCCCCGCCCGCAGCGGGCCGCGCGGCACGACGGGAGATGTAGGCACGGGGGGCAATGGCGGGGAGCCCAGAGAGCATCCCGCTCCGGCCCTCCGCCGTGGGCAGGGACACCTCCCGCTACACCAGGATGCTCAGAGCCCCGTCCAGCCTGGCCTTGCACGCTGCCAGGGATGGGGTATCCACAGCTTCCCTGGGCAGCCTGTTCGTGCTGAACTGCCTGTGACTTTTTGACTAAGGCATGGCAAAACAGATGCGTAACAATTCTGCTTAACAAGTGGAGGAGAAAAGTCACACGGCAGCTCAGCTCCGTCAACAGAAGTGTGCTGCGGCCAGCCCCTTACTACCATCTTCTCTTCGGCACACATTATGACGCTGCTTTGGATAACGCTGCAATATTGTTAATCGCTGACACCAGGGGGAAACCTTGGCTGGGGAAAAGCGTCTAGTGAAGATGCAGGCCTGTATGGCAGACGCAGTTTTTGCATGAATAAACAGCACAGTACTTTCCTGCTTTATTAGTGTCAGATATCCTCAGATTATGGACTTCTTACAGTGTAATAAATGACAGTTTACAGTATGATGACCAAGATAAAAATTACCTGTTTTGTCAATGTAGCGTAACTTGTTAAGTCTTCACTGTCCAAATGCTTAAAATATAACTGCAGTTTGGTTTGCCTGTTCCCCTCCTCCTTGTCCCCCCCCCAGCATCATGTCTGGATTTCCTGTTTTAACTTGGAGTAAATATCTAAGTTGCATTTATGATATTGTATGTTAAATTCAGGCATCATTCAAATGTATTGCCCTCTCTAGGAGGGAGATAACCTATACATTAAACATCCATATAATAAACAGAATCTTTTAGGTTGGAAGTGATCCTTTGAGGTCATCTGGTCTAATCCTGCAAGGTTGCCCAGGACCATGTCCAGCCAGCTTTTTAGTATCTCTCCAAATGGAGGCTCCACAACCTCTCTGGACAACCTTACCTAGTGTTTGACCACCCTTAGAGTAGGAAAAAAAGTACTTTCGTGTGTTCAGATGAAGCACCACGGGTTTAAGTTGTCAGTGGATGCAACTGAGAAGATTCTGGCATCCTCCTCTTCATTCCCTCCCATGCAGGTACTGATGCACATTCAGCCTTCTCCTGGTGGAACAATCCCAGCTCTCTTGGCCTCTCTTTATATGAGAGGTGTTCCAGTCTCACAGTCATCTTTGTGGTGATGTGCTGGATTTGCTTCAGTAAGTCCATGTCTCTTTTGTGGACATAACATTCCAGATGTGGGCTCACCAGTGCTATGTAGAGGGGCAGGATCACATCTCTTGACCCTCCAGTGATTCCCTGGCTAATGCAGCCCAGGATGCTGTTGACTTTTGCCACTAGGCAGCTGATGTGAACTCTTACTTGATAAGAAAATGGAGAAATGTAACAACAGAACACAGCTAGCTGCATGGTTAAAAAAGAAAATGTGGGTAGCTGTAGCTGATGCAAGTATGTCTTACAGCTCTGAATACAATCTTTAGTAGTAAGGCTGCTTTACTTCTTTATTTGATACAACAGTCCAGGACACTCAAAATGGCAATGCTGTGACTTTTTGTGCAAATTCTGTGTAGGTGGCAGAGCTGGACTTTTACAGGAGCAGCAGTAGAATCTCTGTGTGAGTGTGCTTGAACTGCTCTGTTAAGAAGCTCAGAAGCAGAAAAAAGATCCTTAGGTGGCAGTCTTGGAACAGTATGGATGTATATAGGGATTGGAGTTACTGGCAATAATGAAGATAAGTCATGCTAGAAGCCCAGTTAAAGCTTTTTTGGTTTTATCCTGCTCCTCTTCAGCCTGTGGGATCGTGTCAGCGGGTAAGAATGCGGCTGTGCATCTGGAACGCAGCTCTGGCTGCACCGGCGGTGTCTGAGCCAGGCTGGAGTCCTGCTTTCCCTTTCTTGGTTGTGGACGTTCTGCATGGGTGGTAAAAGGCATGAAATACAGCAGTAGCAGAATCTGCAGCATTGCTTCTTGTGTGTGGGTAGTGTTTCTGGAAGCTATCATGTGCAAAATCAACTTTAGTAATAACTCTGTGTTTTAGTTCCCTGACTATTTTGCTTGCACAAAAAGATTGATCTCTCAGAAGCACAGCTGAAAGCCTACTGGGAACTATAACTGTCCCGACTGCACATCTACATATGTAAACAAACACTTATCTGGAATCAGAATACTTAAAACCCACGATCTGTTTATTGTTGAGCTAAATTAACTGCTTTCTCACTTACCTGAAGAAGAAATTTTATTTTCTCTATCCCAGAAAGCAGGATGCTGTGGCTCAGTACCACAGATTAAATATTATGTCCTATTCATTAAGGAAAGTCTTCATTAAAGCAATGGTGATGATGCTGCTGATGTTTGAATGTGTTTAATAATAAAGGTATAAAATGCTTTCTTAACTCCGTAGATTAAAGTAGTCCTTATTTTTAGGCAAATCTGTACAATGAAAGCCACAGGGTCGTACAAAAAAGCCACAACAGCAATCAAGAATTTAGGGGATGGTCTGGGAAAATGTTTTAATTAGTTGTAGGATGACTTCAGCACTCAGACTGGAAGGTGACAGAGCTGGGCCATGAGCACCACAGGCAAGTCACCTCTGGCTGGAGACAATAACCACTCAGTTGCCTTCCCTGAAGCACCTAACAGGTGCCAGCCATCCAGAAAGAACTGAAGCCAAGATGTAAAGATAGGTCTTGTACAGGACGTTTGGGGACCAAAAATGCTAGCAAATGAGTGAGGTGCTGCTAGGAAGCACTGGTGGGAGGTATAGGTCTGACTACCCTGTCCCTGCTCCACATAAATGCACCTGCCTGTAGCTGGGAAGCCAGAGCCGCCTTCCACCTGGGATCCAAAGGATGGTCTTGTCTCCAAGAAGAGTGCCAACTTCTGTTTGTAATGAGGACTAACTACGGCTGGTTTTACTTTGGCTGCCAAAAATACGTTCAGACCAACAGCTACATTTTGTAAAGTGGCTTATCATTTAAAATACTCCTCACTCTGGAATCTCAGGTCTGCTGTATTCCTCAGATTGAAGATTCAGGGTCCCACCCACCAGAGTGTCCCAACCACAGTGTGAGCCAGTGGTGGTGGAGGAGGGAGGCTGCTCTCACTCAAATTCTGCCACTATGGAGCAGACAACTGAGGGAGAGCAAGTGTAAGGAGAGGCCTAGTGGTTGGGGTGCTGAGAGAGGCATGCTAGGGCCTGTTTCTCATCCTAAGGGTCTTTATCCTGCAGCTGTTTAATAGAAAATACCTGAAAGATACCTGTCAGGGACAGAAATGCAGCATTCTTTCTGCAAACCCCTTGCTTAAACCATGAGGATATGGGCTCATGCTTTCTCTCCTATTGCTTGAGTGCTTAATTATTTCAAAGAAAGACCAAGTGAGGGCTGAGGAGATGCTCCCTGGCCCAGTGTATTAGCTTTCCTGCTGGTTAGGGTGTAGGGCAGAAACAGATGCACACAGAAGGTTTAGGTGCACCAGGGAAAAAGCCTAGTGAGCAGTATCTCCAGACTTGAGCACCAGATGAACAGACACTCGGTTGCAATTGTAAATAAAGGCCTCATATTTCTACCTTCTAGTGACATCTAGCCCTTTTTCCCCCTGAGCCTTCTTTATCTGCACAATGAGAGTAACACTAGATGTTTCCTGCAGCAGTAGTGAGAGATCATGCTTTTGCAGACAGTCTGAGGATTGGGGTCAACTGAGGCATGATGCTAACTAGAGGTCCTCAATATTTTGCTTGAATGCTGGCTAGGCCACCAGGATGTGAACTACTGACTAATAGAAAGTGGGTGTAAAGAGACTTGCTGAGAAGAGGTAAGACAGTGACAGCAGGTAGGGCAGTTTCTGCCAACATATTTTCATGCATGTAAGTCCCAGAGTCAAAGCAGAGAATAAAACTGAGACCCTATTTCCTGGCTGTTGCATGGTATTCAAAGATGGGAAGAATCTATTTTAATATCTTATTGGGGAGATCTAGTCTATAGTAGCTCTGAGCCCTCAGAATATAGAAAAGATTATTTTTCTCCTTTCATTTTCAGTGGGTTTAAATTGCTGAAATTTAAATCTATCTGAAATAGCCTTAGAGCATCCCACCCTGTACAAGATGCAATCATCCAAGTTCATCCTTTGCAATGGCTGACTTCTGTTCTGACAACAGCACTTAGCACATTTTCTCAGTGTCTGCTGGGGAATGTTCTGATTACCTGTTTGCATCAGGATATGCCCTAGACTTTGTTAATCTGTGTTTCCTATGCTCAGACTTTCCCAGCAGCTTAGTGCTAATGCAGTGGATTTTAAGGGTTTGCACAGTAGCAATTCTTTCAGTAGCCAGTCACCTCAAGGCTTTAATTAATTCGACAGGATTAAGTTTTTTTGTACTTGGCTACCACGGGGAGGGGGAAAGTCTGTCCTTCCTCAGTATCTGTAGTGCAAGCAATGTTGTACAAATAATCTTTTGCTATGGTATGAAAATTGTATTTCCATTCTTTTTTCTTAAAGACATTTTAGTTCAAGCTGTTGCTTTGAACCAAACCCATTGCAACCCCCCACCCTCTCCTTCATTTCCCTGATAAGACCAGTCAGTCTGACTCGTCGGGATGGAATCTCCATAGATATATGAATACTTCTTTGAAACCAAGTTCATTCAAGGTTGCAGACTAGTTTCCTTTCATTGTCTTCTGAGACTCCTGGCTCTGCTCCTTGCACTCTGCTCCAAACCAGATGCTGGCAGGACCAAAGACATGAAACAGTCACAAGATAGATTTGAGAGGCTTTGGGAAATGTGGCTGACATTCTGGCAGGCAAGACAAGACCCATGTTGTTTGAGTGCTGAAGTGTTTTCTGCCCCTGAACTATCAGATGGTCAGGCTGAATAAGGCAGGTCATTGAGATCTCAGCAGCCAAAGATATCAATAGTCATGAAAGGACTTTCTTGGTTAATTTCTTCAAAAACTATTATTTCAATTTCCACAACTGAAATAGTGAGTATGGGAGACTGACAGAAATGGTCTGCCCCTGAATGGAAGGAGTGAGCTTGAAGTGCATTTTCCACTTTTTCTGCTCCTGGCAGACAAAAGGGCAGTCGCTGAGCTGCAAACAGCTGCTTCCAGAGATGAATTTCATCAAGGCTGATGCCAGGCCTTGGCTAAAGAATGGCATGTTAGCTGCAAACCCATGAACCTAATACCACAAGCTATTTTCACATTTCAGCATACTAACTGCCACAGACTGTTAGGCCACACAATTGCAAGATAAATCTTGTGCTGCAAATGAGGAAGGTGAATGTCTTGCAGCAGGTCCCGTAAGCTCTAGCCGGTTTGTCAGAGGCCATGCCACCTGAGAAGAAACATGCCAGTATATTTTAGGCACACCTATTGCCAATATTTTTAACCCTGTTCAAGTATTCAAGTACTCAGAAGCATAGGCCAGACCCTTCTGTTGCTGTTGACATCTCAGTTTCACCAAGGCAGCGGTGGGGTGCCCTTACTTTCACAAGGCTGGAGCCCACATCAGTCTGTGGTGCCAGCAGGGATGAACCACCTGCTTTCTGTCATAAACCCAGGAATACTTACACCTAGCTGGTGTTTTGTGTGAAACCTGGTCACACATTGCAACTCTGCCACAGCTCAGAAAAAAATGTTTATGAAGACTGCTAGAATCTCCAAGCACAGACTTGCAGAGTGCTGTCACCAGGATCACTCAACATAATTTGCCTTCATTCTCCAAGTGGTAGCAGACCTGGGCCCAAAGTGATGGCCCAAGGGGCAGCGATGCTCTTTTTCACTCCTTTTTCAAAATAACATAGATCTTTCCTCCAGACAGTAGTCGTTTAATAGCCCAACAGATATTCCCATTCTCCCCCACCCCAGTTTTATTGTTTAAATAAATAAAAATTTATTAAACATCATTGCATCTTCCGGAAGCGGGTACAACCTACAGAGATCAATTTTTTTTAATCAAATTTTTGACAGTGCAAATGTCCTTTTGCAGGTGCAGCACATCAAGGGCAGGGCAGCTACTGTGAAAGAGGAAAGAGGGTTACCAAAGCAAGGGCAATGGATATTCAGAGGCAAACTTCAATATAAATTATCTGTTCAGGCCTCTAGTCATCTTCTCTGTTGTTTTACCTTTCAGATAACCTATGCTTTGTACTCTAAAACACGGCAATGGAAATCAGCACACCATACCTTTGAGGAGGGCAGTCCCATTTGCAGAAACATAGTAGTGACATAGCTGAAATGAGTTTGCAAAATTGGATTAAATACTGCTGTGGCTCCAAGTCCTACATTAGTGACAATTCATATCAACCCCTCCAGGCTTCTCAGTATCATGGGTTTCAACACAGGAGACTTCAGCTCAATTCAGTTAAACCCAATTATAGCTAAGTTACACAAAGTGTCACCTTTGAAGACAAACTGTGGTGAATGCAGCCTGGCCTCATCTACGTATGAAGCTAAATGGCATTTATTTGCATGCCCCCTGTAAACTCATTATCCAGCCTACAGGAGAATGCAGATCTTGGTGTATGCTGGAAAGAAGCGTGGTACAGACATTAGCATCCCCTCTCCAAATACAGTAAGCAGATACTGTCATGTTGGGATACATCACAATGTGCTGCTGTGAATTTTATTGTGTCCTACTGAAGGTCAGGAATAAACCAGAAAGCTGTGCTGAACCCCAACCCACCATGTACAACACCCTCCTCAGGACTCAGCTCTGCCATGGGGAACAGAGGACAATGTTACCAAGGAGCTCTTTGTGAACCAGCCCATGAGTCCACCATTCCTGCAGTCATTACTTCAAAATAAAATCTGCCTTTGGGACTAGAGACAGAGGTATGTGCTTATACCTACAAAACGCTTACTTGAAACACGTCATGAAGCAGTAATGTTATTTTGCTCCTAACCCTGTGTTTCCTAAAAAAGCTGTGGGAGGGCAGGAAATGCACCTGTA
This sequence comes from Nicator chloris, assembly GCA_013400495.1. NCBI lineage: Eukaryota > Metazoa > Chordata > Aves > Passeriformes > Pycnonotidae > Nicator > Nicator chloris. The sequence goes on along the minus strand of WAAE01002449.1, from coordinate 132,999 downwards.
ATGTGAGATGGCTGGAAGGGATGAGCTGCTTCCCTTTGCCAATTTCTGGACACACGTCTGCGTGTGTTACTTTATGACTCAATATCCTGAAGGCTGGTTTCGTTTGTATGTCCACTAGAAAGAGGATCCCTGGAGGAATCTATGATGTCAGAAGATGTGGTGTCAAAATCAGTCAGATGTTCAGTACTGAGCATGGAACAGTAGATGGATTTTTCATGGATAGTTTAAGATATGGTGGTTGTTTGTAGAGCTCTAGTAATCAATTCTATGCTGGTTTTTAAGGAGTAACAAGAATATTGCTTCTAAAGATAGGGGTGTATTGGGATTTAAAGTGGTCATTAAGCTGTGAAAATTTCAACATTATTCAGCAAGAATGAAAAGGCTATGGGGCTGAGAATATACCTTTAAATATAGTGTAATTTCAATTAAAACCATTAATTTTTGGTTCTCCTTATCATGTTTAACTAAGATTAAACTATTCTACTATACAAATGAATAAAGTCTAGAGTTGTTATCACAAGAATTTTTTAATATGGTTTGTGACAAGCAATATCAAAGTTATCAACTCTCAAGCTTCATGTTCTGAAACCAGACAACTCTCAGCAACAAAAAAAGTTGTGTACTGATAAACATAGGAGGCATATTGTATTTTTTAATTAAATATGAAAACATGAGCTGTGTACATTATTTTTTCCCTAGAAAACACAGCAATTTCAAAAGTTTATCATAAAATATTTTCATGAAATGAGTGAACCAGCAAACACATGCACTTGTGTGCCTTCCCCCCTCCCAGGATAAACGTGATAAGAGAGACATACGCAAATGTAATAGTTAACAGAACAAGTGGAGGTTTGTCATAGTTTGGTTCTTTTTGGAAAGGATGGAATGTAACATTGTGCTTGACTTCCTATGTCACAACAAAAAATATTTGGTGCAATATTTTAACATTTTCTTTTTAAGTTTCAATCTGGTGGAGAAAAATACCTTTTTCTATAATAAAATATGTCTGTTCTTTTTAAAACGTAACTTTTTTGCACAAAATAATTTTGTAAACTGTTATTTCAAGGGCAAGGTAGGCGGTCCCATGTCAATGTCCTCCCCCCCAATTAAAAATGTGATCTGTTATCTGAAGCAAAACAGGAAAACACAAAAAAGAGCGGAGCAGAGGCTGCTTTGCAAAGAGAAAGTAGGGCGTGTTGGACGGGGGAGAGGGGAGGGAGCGTGTGGTGGGACAGAAAGAAGTTAAAGGTCACTTTCGCCATAGAGCGCTGTGGAGAAGGACATGTAGTCCAGGGCACCGGGTACAGCATCACGGCCACTGTAGGGGGCCATGCGAGCAATGCAGTATTCAGCCTGGTCAGGAGGCAGCTCCCGCCGCAGCTCATCCACAGTGATGTAGTTCTGCAATGAGGACAAATGAGAAGGCAATCGTTACTTTCTGGAAACGGACTTTCCTCTGAGGGACAACCACCCTCTGTCCCACCAGGGAGCACTCAGGGACAGGATCCCAACAACTACACCTGTGCTGAACGCCCGCACGGGGAGCACACTTGCACTTACACTCTGGGAGGACACGCACTCCCTTTCCCTACTGTTTGGACAAGTAAATGGTTTTTACAACAAAGATTGGTTTTGCATGAGAGATGCTGGTGCTGCTGAATAAAGACCTGGAGGCAAGTTGTTAGTGTTACGACTATGCCTTCCTGTTGACAAAGGCGGTCCTGCTGAAAGTAAATGGGAGGAAGCAGAAATTTAATTTGGATGCGGTCTCTCACCAGCAGGAGGTAACAGCTGCTTGTGCTGCTTGGGAGTTGCCATTCCCTCTCTTCTGAGAAAGGGAAGGGGCCATCCCCACTAGTTCTTGCCTAGAGCACCAATGCAGGCAGCAGACAAGCAAACACTTTGTATTGCTTCCACAGTTCCAGCAACAGTCCTTTCACTTTGGACATTTTTAATAAGCAAGCAAAAGTTATCCTGCTGTGCTGAGCTGAGCTAGCTTGGCTTCTCTCCATGCAGTAGGTAACAGTAGCTGCCTGTTTGCTAATCATAATCACTATGTTGTCTTAAGCGAACTGACTCATGGCCATTTGCAGTCTGTCTGAGCAATAGCTCAGGTTTCACACCATCCCTCTCTCTCTCCTGTGACTTCTTATAATTTCTTTTTCCCTTCACTTTAATGACTGCAGTATGAGGGATTTTTCTTCATAAAAAAATATTAATTCATGTTACAGTCACCAGAGCATGTTCAACACTGGCAAGTATATGTAACATACTGTACAGAGTAAAGAAGTTAATAAGTAATACTGCATCTCAAAGTACCTATTTATTCAGTGGTTAGCTTATCTGAATAACATGGAATTTTCAGGCCTCGAAAGACAATAGAACTAGCTTCGGTCAGGTGTATGTCTGAAGGACAGGTATTGTGGGTTTCTAGATTACGATTACCAAAAGATTCTTCGTGAAAAATGGAAACCAGTACTGAGTTTAAGGGTAACTCATTACAATCTGAGAAATGGTATCCAACATTTCACGTGAGATAACTAAAATCATTAGCAAATAAACAGATACGTTAATATTGCATGTACATCTTATCTGTTCAGTTACATGAAAGATTAGCAGGCATTGCTATATAAGAAAAATAAGATTACATTTTTTATCAGCTGCTTCCCCTGATGATGTAAATTCCAAAAATTAATACTTTTAATATCACCCCAAGTTTTTCTACATTCAACCAATTTCTATGGCTAAATGATGTTTCTCCTGCAGATACAGCATATCCTCAATGAAAATCTACTGATTGTATATCCTCAGTGAAAATCTATTGATTGTGAAAAACTGGTAGTGACATGTAGATCTGAGAAAGGTCATCCTAAGTTTACAGCTGTCAGTAATGAACAGTTTTCAAGACTAATCAAAAACCACCTGTTGAACTTGTTAATTTTAAAATAACAAATTGCCACCAAGCTCTTAATTAAAATGTTGAAGCAAGAGTGGAGTGCAAAGTTCTGACTGACAGCTAAGCAGGACTTTTGAGTGCCTTAGCAGGCTGCTCATTAACCCACACTTTAACCTTGCACTCCTCCAGCACTACAGAATGTTCCTGTGAAAACACCCTCCCATGGCAGAGTGCTTCCCTTGACACTTTCTCTCAGAGACAAGACAAAAAGAAAGCAGAAGTTAAGCAGATACAGGAAACCAAGGTGTGGAGCCTGACCTTATCTCCAGCCAGGATCTTGAAGGAAGCCATAACCTGGTCAGCAGTATCTGTATCTGCCGTTTCCCGGGACATGAAGTCGATGAAGGCCTGGAAGGTCACTACACCCAAACGGTTCGGGTCGACGATGCTCATGATGCGGGCAAACTCTGCCTCTCCCTGGAGAGCAAGAGAGTCATGTAAGCCTGGGTATTTGGGCACCAGTGGTACCAAAGTGAGGAGAAACCGTTCAGCAGCACATCTCATAGGCTAGAAGACAAAGCCAAATAGAAACCACCTCTGGGGTATTTTCAATCAGGATGTTCTTTTTTAGCTTGCTGTTGTGTACAAATGCTTCCCACTCATTTGTCCTCTGGAATAAAACATTGCCAGCTATGCCTGAGGATAACATCCAGCTCTAGGACAATGCTCCTATTGGGGAACAATGCCAACTGACTTCAGAGGAAGACCCAAACTTCTCTATAGATATGTTAGATGTCTGTAGCAGTATTTGAAGATCTGCACTCCTCAAGTCCTTTTACCTTCATTTACTTAAAAGAGAACTTCTACAATTTTCTTCAGGTGACAGAAGAAATGTCTCTGTGATATTTCATAGTATTGTATTCATCTTTAATAGGCAGGCTTTGCAAAGAAGGACTTGCATATCTGGAGTGGCCCAGGGAAATAGTCTCTACAGGGAAGATCCTACGGAGAAGTTTTGCTACAGAAACCAAAACCTTGTAGTGTAGTTTTCTTCATTTCTTTCTGGATTTAAACCAAAGGTCATCTGTTCTCATCTCTGGGACTCCTTCCTCCCCAGGTAAGGAGAAGGGGAGAGCAGAGTGGAGTCTTCTGGGAACAGGCTCTCCTAACACATTTGCAACAGTATACCTTCAAGAGTAATTAAGATACTTAATCAAATGTTAGTCTTTGCACACTACACAAAAGAGTCTATTTATACTGGGCTGATGAGCAAGATGATTAAACACTGCTTTGCCTGGTATCAGGAGCAAATACACCAAGAGTGCAGATGAATATGCTTGCACTGAGCTCTTCTCCTGCCCTTTGATGAGCATCAGTCTCTGGTGAAGCTCCTCCTATTAGCTGTCATGGCTCTCTAGGTGCCACGTTACTGCTCTGAATATTCAGGTATTCTGGTGAAGGAAAAGCTATGGGGAGAATGATTGGAACTTGAACTTACATGTACAGGAAAGGAGATGAGAAACAAATGGTAGGAATGAGAGGAGCAGCATTCTGAATGTATTCAGAAGTGAGGTCGTGTACTTCCAAATGATTTCAACTGATACTTAGGGCTGGGGGAGGTTGTGTGGGCTATGCAGAGAGCAGGCACCAATATGAAAAAGCTTACTGTTTCTTTCATTAGTAGCTAAATAGTTTGATAAATATAATTTTTATTTGAACTATACAGGAATTAGACAACTATTTCCTTTTTTTACCTTTGGCTAGAGCTGTGAGACAAGAATTTTACATGTACAGCTAAAACTAGATTTAACATTGCTGATAATTCTGGAAAATAAGGCTGTATTTACCTTGATTCACTACACATTCTCCCTGTATTTTTGAAGGTGCCTACAGAATCACTTTGAATAGGAGTGACAGAGGGCTCTACATTACCATATTGTAACCCATGGAGATAAGGCAGGCTCGGAAATCTTCACAATCCATCATACCAGTCTTCTTCTACAGAGAATGACGCAAAGATGGAAAAAGCCAAGAGAGAAAAGGGAGACCAGTCCAGGGAGAAATGAACCCACAGGAGACATTATGAAGAAGGAGTTTCAGGGGGGAGAAGATAGAAGACAGATTTACAGGACAAGGAAAAATAACAGAAGAAAGGTAGTTTGTGAAACCATGAAGTAGCAAACGTGGTTTTGGACATGGAATAGTTTATACACGAGAAACATACAGGTGATGAAAAAAGGGCAAGAAGATATAAACAAGACAGATTGAGGAATGGACAATGAAATGAGTTTTACGTGACACAGAAGTAAATAGTTTAAAGACATAAAAGGAATTCTCCCAAGACAAAAAATTAAGGAATCAAATAGGGATACCAAAGCGCATTTAGAGAGGAAGTATTATAGAAAAGTGATGTATATATAGTCAAACACAAGAACAACAACAGATGGATTAAGACAAACAAGAAAAGAAAGGAAAAAAACTGTTATTTTTTCACAGTTTAATATCTGTCTGTGTTCACCACTAGCTTTCAGTACCTGTGCATCGTTTCCAATATCGTAACCCAAGCTGATGAGACAGGCTTTGAATTCCTCAGGGCCAAGTGTGCCGGAGTGGTCCTGGTTATGCGGTGTGCCAGGCAGCAGGACATGCAGTGCCAGTGGGGTGACGGTGTGGGGCAGGACGGGAGACACAGAGGAGATCAAAGGGAGGTGAAAGGACAACAAACAGGTGCACCATGCAGTGGGTGAGGAGAGAGGAACAGGAAGAATGACATGCAGATAGAAAGACAGGGAAGAAAAATAAAAAGTGCACAACATTAGATATCACAATGACATTTCAGGATGTGCTAAAAATGCTCTTGGAACAGTTCCTTCTCAGAGAGCTCATCCCATGTTGAGAGCATTTGAATGACAAAAACAGCTGATGCTCAGATCTCAATCTCCCAAGTGAATTACTTGCATCACTGCTCGTTATCCAGTGTCAGAAGCCCTGTGTTTCACTAGTAACCCAGAGTGCAGGTAAGCAGGCAGAGGCAGTGGGAAGCATTGCCTTAATCTTATAGTCAAAAGTTCCACTGAAGGAGTAGGTGAGGGCAGGTATGTTTGGCAACACACCCAAGGAAGCTTAGCTGTCAGGGCATCCCAGGAACAGACAAAGAAAACCAGCTGAAGCTCAGGGGAGCAGCGTTATGGCTGTATTTAAGAGACCTCCACAGGAGGTGGAGCTTTGATTGGCAAAGCCATTTCAAGTGCTCAGCTCTGCAAACAGCACGGATGTACAGTGCAGCACAACACGGCTTGGCAGCTGCTCTTCCCTTTGCTCATTGCTCGCTCCCCCAGTGTTTGGATGTACCCATCAAATAATACACAAGCTACTACAGGAACTAAGAACCCCTATCCATCCTGCAGAATTTTAGCTCAGAACAGCCCCAAAGCACTTAAGAGCCCCTGCCTGCTGCCACCACCTCTGGCCAGATCAAGGAAGGTACAGACAGGATGACGGGGCCAATTTCAAGTGACTTTCTTCAAGAAAACCCAGTTCCTGAAGTCAGTGTTAAGCCTTCATAATCAAATAGTTGAAGGTGGGAAACTCCTATTCTGTCTGCATTAACACTCAGACTGTTGTGAAGGAAGGGACAAATGATATGAAGGTTAAAATATTAAATCTACAGGGCTTTATGGGTCCCTCTTTTAAGAAAAGAACTCATGGTTTATTTTTCTTAGACAGCTAGAGAAGGGCTGAAACAGCCAGTGTTCAGCAATTTAAAAGCATTGTCAATCTCTGAGGGCAGGCTGTCCTCAGATACAGCAGAGATGGTATATAGATGGTATATAGAGTGGAGAACAGATGGTCTCAAGAATTTTATAAATCAAAATAATAATCTGCTCTCTGGAGAGGAATGGATAAAAATCTAATTGACTAAAAAAGCCTTCAAACCTTTCCATACTCTTGCTTTACCAGGAAATTTTGCAGTTCCCTGTGAAGACATACTTCTCCCAGACTAACATTTGGCAGTCTTCACAGAAATGAGTGCTCCACAGGAGTGGCATTTTTAAGAATGAACCATCTTCTGTGATCCTGTTTTATCTCAGTGACTGCTTGTTTTTTATTGCACTGTGCAGTCCACATGGAAGCTTGTAGCTGCAGTCAGCACTGACTTACCCTGTCAAAGTGGTTGAAAGAAGCCCGGAACTCATTCATCTGTTCCTGGCTGATTCCTTTGGCATCACGGGTCAGAATCTGGTTTTCCACTTCGTTGATGGTTCTAGCAATTGTTGTTAGTAACTGCTCCCAGCCCACGCGGATATGCTGGTGAAAGAGGTCAGGACAATATTGAAATTAAGAAGTCACTCTTCTGCTTCTGAGGCCAGTGGACCAGATGTGCTACTTATTGCAAATTAAATGATCCTGGTGTGCAAGGCAGTCCCTGGTGTCCATTTTCTCAGAAAATATTCCTTCTAATCTGCAGGTGTTTAAAATCTGAATTTTGACTGAAAAAACTGAAGAGGCCAGTTCCTGATCTTCCTTCTCTTTCCTAAGAAAAACTTGGCCCTATTGCAAAATTCCTTTGCCTGGTCAGAGCAACATGTTGGAGGCCTTTAACACAAATGAGAACCAAACCCAGTGCTTCTAGGACTTATTTAAGCAGAAAACTCTCCTTACCAAGAAACTGAATAAAACACAGTGCTTGGAAGACACTGGTGCTCCCCTGCCTCTGCTGTTGCTTAATGGAAAGCTGGCCAGAAACCAAAAACCCAAGTTTCAAAGCCTGTATTCAGCTGGACTAATGTTGAACTCAGATTGCTCCCAAGAAACCTCACATTATCAACAGAAAGCCAGTCTCTGACTTAAAAAAACCCCCAAACTTCTGTAGGACTTTTTTCTTATGCCAGGTAGTGGCAGCTCAAAATCATCAGCACTTGCCTTTCTAATCCCAGCTAACACAATCAGGTGGCCGGAGAAACGAGACCTGTCAATTTTTAAGCAACACTGTGGGATCTCATTCAGGTTGTTTCTGTTGTCTATATTTGGAAGTACATCGGAGCGGGTTGGCATGAAGTACACTAAGGCAAAAATGAAATCCAGTGACATGTTGCTGCATGCTTGGCCATATTATCAGGCTCTCCATTTTCCTGAGAACCACAGCACGTTGCCAGAGCTGTACATGGCTGATGCTAACTGGCCACAGCAGATGAGGTTGTCTAATTGCTGCCAAAACAATTACCTCCATGGTGTAGTTGGTGTGCTTGTTGTCAAAGATAAGCGCTTCCTGGATCAGCTGGTGGTCTCCTTCCAGCTGGTCAATCTTTGGTTTGTAATTCACAATGCTTTTCTCGTACTGCCGCAAGTGGTTGAGCTGGTCCTCCAGGGTCCCATGCATCTCTATTGAAATGCGGCCAATCTCCTGCATTAGCAAAGCCAGAGGAGTTAAGACTCCACTAAAACGACAAGCCCCAACATGCCTGACATTTATTGCAGTAATTTAACTCTCACACAGGATGATGATTCCAAAAAAAAAAAAAATCTCATGGAGCAGTTACTTCACAGGAGCTGAGACAGTGTCAGCAAAAAATTTAGCACAGCCCTGAACATTTTCCAAGTGAGGTGAATCACATAAGATGTGTCTAATACAAGGATAAAAAAGAAAAGGAAACTGCAGTCCATAAGCTAGTAATCTACCAAGGCAGATCTTTTCCTGGTGTACTGCCACTAAGTTAGTTCTCCATAGAGACATATTTCTGTAACTGCTCTCTTCTTTCCAGCTCCTGCCATCAGTAATAACTTCGTATTTTTACGTTTCATCAGCTGCAATGACTAACTCAAATCTTACCTAAAGAGAGATCTCCCTTAAAAATGTCTCCTCTGCAGATGTTTTGGTGTTTTAATTGTATTTATTTAGTCACATGCACATGAATCAAGACCATTGCTGGGTAAGCAATTACACAAACTGTCTCTAATCTAGGATTTTGAATTTCTTGCATATAAACACAAATCTTAAAATACCAGTGTTCCCCATCTAAAGTACTGCTTTTTTTCTGGTACTAGAGTTAGAGGAAGAAAAGTACAAGTGCCTCAGTAACCAATATCAATCTTGGGATTCTTCATATTTTCTATGACGTTTCTCTTGCTGTAACTTGAAGAAAGAATGGCTGTGACAGTGTTCAAGAGAAATCATGTATAAGAGCATCAGTGAAGATCACAGAGGAAAACAGTGTTTCAAACTTTGCAAAGCACTACCTCCATCTTGGTCTGGATCCAGGGTCCAATGACATTGGCCTGTGCACCAAACTGTTTACGAAGTCGTTCGTTTTGCTGCTGGCGAGCGTGTTCTTCCATCAGGGCCTGATCCCTTCTGGGAACCAGCTGCCGCACCTACAACGAAGAGTAACTCAGTGTGCAGTTTAGACACACAAAGGCACGTGTACAGCAAACGCAGAAGTTGCCACAAGGGAGGGAGGAGTGGGTGTCTGCACTGAATACAAGCAGTCATATGATTTAATTCACAGTGGGCAAGCTCACAGAATGTGAATCCTATCTGCTGTAAGATATACAAACTCATGTCTGGCCATGGAAGACCAGAAGCAGCTTCCATTAATTTTTTGGGGTTTTGGTGGCTCATGTTAACTGAGTTGCAGGATTCTCACATTGTTCAGATCTCACACTGGTGATTTTGTTTGTTAGTAAGAACCATAAGCACAACGGGTATGGACAGTAGCTGCTCTTTTAGGAATACAGCAAGGAAAGGCTATTTGGCTGCAGAGATAGAACATCTGAAGGGCTGAATGGTGAAGAAGGATACTGATTAACATGCTGTACTTACCTGCAGGGTCAACTGAAGATAAAAAACCTCAAAGCTTTCAAATTTAGCAACTACCATTTAAAATTAGCATGTAAAAGGAGGTGCCTTAGGCATTTATATCAAAGATCTCTTCCACTTTCCAAGCACACGGTAGTTGAGCCAAATTCAAATGACAAAACCCCACTAAACTCAGCAGTAAGCATGAGAGGGTAACTACAGAGAAAAGCATCAGTTTCCTGGGCCTACAGTGATTGAGCAGTGACATTGTCCCCCACTACCCTGCAAGGCTGGAAAGAACTCACATGTTCCCATTTGCCATTGATCTCATGTGGGGTGATTGTAGTGTAAGGATTTGTTCCTGCCATGTTGACATGATATGTCTGGACAATCTTTGAGACTTCATTATGGATTCCCAGGATGGCTTGTCGCTCCTTGTCGGCATCTGGCAACGTGGCTTTGAACTGCTCATGAGCTGTGGTCAATCCCTGCAGAAGGAAGGCAGCAGCAAAGGGAGGGTGAGAACATTACTTATGAAATAGCCTCTTCAGCAAATGTATTCCTGAAGTGACTGCAAAAGCTAACATATTCCCAGGACACAATGCAGGCTACTCTAATAAACTTTTCAGGTTCTCTCAGTATCACTAAATTGGATGTTTTAAGCAGTTAAATGATGTGAAGTCTTGTTTTCCCTCACTTTCTGTCCCATGTTGACCAGTGACAAAGATCACATACCAAAAAAACGTGGAATAATAAAGGCTCATAATTCAGGGGGAACTGTTTCTCAAACACTGCTCAGTGACTGCTTGTCAGCCTCTTTGGGGAAGAGGACCTGACTACTAGAATTACTATTAAAAAAAAGTCTCAATAGTTTAAATGCGCTGTTTTCTTCTCCCACTGGGTATGCGCTATTTCTACACCCTAAGTAACTCCAGATGAGTACTAAGGGTCAGATTCAATTTGATCAGTCAGTTAGAACCAGGTGACAGTCTTCTGGCAAACTGCAAACTTGCACAGGCATCACATGTTCCTGCTGCTGGAAAACAGCTCCTTCTCCCTGACCACAACAGGCCTTTCCTGCTCCCTGTCTTGCTGCGGTGCCCAGGCCGTGCTCCAAGGACTGATGGTTGGGGCGTGCTTGCTGGTAGTTTGTAGCCAGCTGACAAGCCAGCTGGTCCTGGCTCATCTCCCACTGCTTCAACAGGCCTTTAAGGTACTTCATCCCAGAAACCTAGAAGGTCAAGTCTAGGGAAGCGAATGCAGGGAAAGAGGCAGGAAAATGCCTGGGAAACAGAGGTGTGCACAGGGATAACCAAGGGAACAGTGTGGACAGAAGAAGAAATGAAAGTAAACCACATGATTGACTGCTCTCTCTCACAACACACACTGTTAACTACTTTCTGTAAAATTCCTTCCTTACACGGTGACTCATTGCTTTGCAGCTGCTGTAGTGGCCATAGAGATGTAATGCAAGTCTGGGAGAGACATTGCAAACAGTCACAAGGAGACGATGGAAATGTTTAAGGGCTGTTTAGATTATTTTTCATTATGAAAGACTTAATGAACCCCTTTGTTCAGGAGGGAAGGATGGAAGAAACAAGCAGCAGCTCAGTAATTGTCACTACTCCACCGCCGCCCTGGCTGTCGTGTTCCTGTAGGCCTCCCGTTTGCTGCCTCACTGACGTCACACCCCTGTCAGCCATTCTGACAAAGAGCTGACTTGGATTGTTTTCACAAGCCCATCAAGCAGGTGAAATAGGAGTCCCCACTGCAATCCAGGAAAGAGTAATTCCTGCTCCCTAAGGTCTGCAAATTACCTGTATATACCTCAAGCTGCTACCCTTTCAGAAGGGGAACAACTGAGAAACCATCTTTGTTGCCTTAGAGAAGGCAAGACAACTTTGATTTCAAATGGTCATTCAGCAACAAAGTGGACAATTCTGATTTTTTTTGTGCTCAGCACCAATAACCAGCTAGTAGCTCAAATGTCCTCAAGGAACATCCTATCACATAAGAATATGACCCGACCCGACATTTCATGTGAGAATTGATCTGCAGACCCTGTAAGCATCACTAAGCTTTGCTCACGTGGCTTAAGAAAAATTCCACAACACCCTAAAAGGTTCTCTCAATTTTCACGCTTCCATTAATATCGTTCTGGAGTTACTCTGAAAAATCTGTTTTCAGTTTTTGTGTCCAGCCAGGATGATGCATGTGTGCTTTATACCTATTCAGATCCAGGTTTTTGGAGAAAATCAAGGAAAAAAATACTCATTTTTGTTTCTCTTGATAAGGCTCACTCAATAGAGCAGAAGCACCAAAACATAACCTATAAATTCATACCACTTTGAATTCATACAACTCAGGAGACCCCAAACTTCTCACTGTCCCCACCTAACTGGTGCAAATGACTGCTCTGTACCTGGATCTCCTCAATGGTGTGAACGATGAATGTGTCCTGCAGATCCTCCATAGCCCCTTCCATCCAGTTATTGAAAGGGGCAGCTCGTTTGGCATACTCCAGGTACAACTGATCAATTGTTTCCAGTAGTTTCTCTGTCCTCTGTGCATGCACAAAAAGAAAAAAAAAAAAGAAAGAAAATCAGGAGAGATGGCTGGAGAAGAATAATCACATAGATACATGGGTCGTCTGAGCTGCTTCTTCCATTCAGACCTCCTTGGTGGCAGTAAAAATCTCTCTGCTGTTAGAGATTACACACTAGACAGATTTTTTTCCCTCTAACGGAAAAAAATATATCCAAGGTCCTTTGAAATAAAACAAAACAAGGCAGAATTTCAGGGAGAATGAGCTTACAAAACACACAAAAAAAGTGAAAATAAATCAACAGCCTGAGCAAACAAATGGCACCATAACTGGGCTGGAAGAAAAGCAGGCTAAGTATACTGAAATGTAGCCCTTGTTTACAGTCTAGGATGTTCTAGGAGTTCACAAGTGAGCTGATACTGCTTCTGCCCACTGCATCTTGGCCCCCATGAATGCACTACCCAGAAGGTCCAACTTGTAACATATCTCACCTCCAAGGCTTCTCTACGTTTCTGGGTTAGGGCACCCAGATTATCCCACTGATCACAGATCTTCTGGCACCTGGCATTGACACTGGGAGAGTCGTAATAGTCCAGCTCACTATAAAGGGTGGGGGAAAAAACCACAAGAAGTCAAATAATGACCCTGCACAGAAATAACAGAAACCTATTAGAAATCTTGATCAGTCTTGAAGACAGATTCAGACAAAGAGGCCATGGTTGCTGCAAATAAAGCAAATCAGGATGATATCAGGATCTAGCTTAGGAGACACTGTATGTTATTCTGAATCAAACAGCACAGAACAGGACCACTCAAGGCCTCAGCAAATACTGAGGCTGGCTACCTGATGGGAATAACGTGCCAAAGGGGGAAGGGAGTACAGACTTTTGCTCAAACTGGAAATAAGCAGATTATGATCAGAGCAATCTGCTCCTGTATTCTGCTTAAGAACATTATGCAGTCTAACAAACTGTGTCTTATACATCAGAATGGAAACCAAAGATTTTATTAGGAACACTAAGAAACTGCTTAAGATTGTCCTAAGAATTGCACAGTACAGGTGGCAAGGAATAGCTGAATTACATAACCCAGTAAATTTATTTAGGACAATCCCAGAATAACAGTATAGGTTTTCTCTCCTATATGCCTGACAAGAAGTGCTTTGCTGACATGTCTATAGGCTGACACTCAAGGAACACAGGCTGGTATAAGTATGACTGGGGAAAGGAGAGCACAGGGGCACACTAAAGCTTGCAGCCTTGCATTGCTTTGTGCTCATGGTTCTGCACATGGTCAAAGAGGCAGAAATCTGCAGGCAGAGGGAGACCAGCCAATCTGGGAAGTGTCAGCCTTGAAAGGAAAACCCAAAATAAATCACTGGGAATAAATCACTGACTGACCCTGAGCCATCTGATGAGCAATTCTTTAAGCAGTAATGCAGGTTACACTCTTGTCTCCCCCAACCTTCTTTCTTCACACCATTGTATTGCCCTCCTGGGGTGTGTGGGCACAGCTGTTGGTGGAATCCTGCAGTAAACTACCCAGGAAACTGATTTGGGCTAAAAATAACTTCTTTGCTAGGTTTTAAATCCAGATCAGTTGCTTGATCTACTTTGTTGCAGAGCCAGCACTGCAGGAAAGAACTCCTGAAAGCCTGACTTGTAACACACCTGTGCTGGACCACTATGGCTCAGGAGGGGAACATGCCATGCCCCCAAACATTCCTGCCATGGGTAGCTGCAGTGGCTTCCTCCACCCCCTCTGCATCTCCCTGGCAGTGTGTCTCTGGGGGAGAAAAGAGCTCCGCCATGGTTTTTCAGGGCATGGCCTCTTTGCTGAAATGGAAGATGGCTTTCATAACAATAGCAGAGCCTGCTGTTCTCACACTTGAAGAAATAACCTCTCTCACCGCTTAGACTTCAGTCTTCCCTGTTGCTCTTAGAGCTGCAGCTGCTTTGGCTGACATGTAGTGTGTGCGTTGGAAGTGGCAGGTCAAATAATGCTTGCTGACTAGACAGACTCAGTTTTAATCTTACTGACATGGAGGATTGCCTTCAACCCTCCTCCTGTTCCAAGGTCAATCCTCCAGTGGACAAGAGAGCAATTCTGTAAATCTCTGTTGTTAAAGAAGATAATGATCTTGATCCAATAATCCTAATTTTTGAGAGAAAAACAGCTCTTCAGCCCAAAAGGACTGATCTTGGCCCAGATATTAACCTCAGATGTGATATATAAATCTTTCTAAAATAGGGAACAGAGTCAAAACCAAGCAGTTCAGAACTGGTTTTTGCCAAGAAACATGCAGGGTTTCAAAACCTCCCTGCACTGCAGCTGCTAGCTCTTTGCCTGCCTGCTATCTCAAGCAATCCTGATGAGCCCCCCATTTCTCCTGGTAACCTGTATTACTCCAGGAAAAGGAGTGGAGGTGAAGATTTCCGAGCTGTAGGGAAGCAGGGAAAGAGCTGATCTGCTGCGAAGATGTCCTGCAGCATGTGCTGAACAGCGTGCACACAGTGCAGGTACTCCTGGGGGAAAGAATGAGGCCACGATGGGCTCAAGCAGCTTTGTCCCTGATGGAATAAGGATTACTTTTTTTTAGTGAAAGACAGCAAACTGAGACCCTCCTATCCCTCTCCTCCTTCCTTCTATTCCTGAAAAAGTATGACAGTGTTACAGCTCTGAAATACAGCATTTGTCAGCAGCAGGTCAGACTCTTTTGGAAAGGGTTCATGGCAGCATAATGAACTAGAAGAGGATGGAAACTTGGTTTAGGAATATAGTTCTGTCTCCTCCTCAACAGCACCCACGGCTCATCCATTTTCTGGCCTGCTTTTCTGGTGTGTCCGGATACTGATAGCAGTATCCTAGATACTGTTTGGAAACACTGGGAATTCCCAGCATTTTTGTATGGGGATGGATTTTTTGCTCTCCAGAGGGCAGAGGGCAAAGCTCACTAAGCCTCCCATGGCCCAAGGATGGGACGTGTGCTGGGGTGCCTTACTTGAGCTCTTGAGCAATAGCAGCAATCTGTTCCACGCGGTCCTGGTGTGCAGCCAGGTCACTCTCAAAGGCCTCGTGTTTCTTCAGCAGGGCCTTTATCTCCGAGAGGGTTGCAGTTTCATAATCCTTCTGCTGCAGCATTGCTTCCTTACCTGCGGAGGGAGCCAAAGGACAGAAGAATGAAGGAAAGGACTCAGGGTGGCCAAAGCCAGGTCTCACCACCCAGGCACCCTCGAGGGCCCTCAAAAGGGCATTGGCCGCACTCCAGCTGCCCTGCCCAATGCTTGTCCCCGTGCCTGCTGGCCTAGAGAAGCACAACGCTCACTTTCAAACCACAAGGTGTGAGTTTGCCATTAACAACACAGAAGGGCACATAATGTAACTTAAGCCAGCACTGTCATAGTTTATACTGGACTTGTCTCAGTATGTGCAAAGTGGGTTATGCTGACCCTGTAAAAGCCAATGGTAGGTAGCATTTACTGCAAAGGAACTTTTCCTCTGCTCTGTGACTGCTCTCTTTTAGCCAACGTTCTCACTTTGCCACAGTTAGGAAATGCCAATGTTGACTACATGATGCAGAACAGATATTGAGCTGGTTTCGATTCATTGTTTTCTAATAAAATAAGAAATAAATCTAGCCTTCTCAAGAGGAAACTCTCACGGAAGGACTCATGCACAATTCATCTCCTTCTCCCTACATAATAGTCAGCAATGTGTCAGGCAATAGGAAGCATGTAGGTTGGCATTACCATCTGTCCAGGACTCATGAATGGATGCCTTCTGCCGGAACTTCTCTGCCAGGTGATCCAGCCTCTCTAGCCTCCGGATCTCATTCAATAACCACTCCTCGTAGCCCTTCTCAGCCTGCTCTAGGCCACCCCAGGCATTGTTTATATCCTACAGACAGAAACACGAGAAAGAAAGGCAAGTTAGAAGTTGGAGGGAAGATGTTCACCAGCATTACTCTGAGTAAGCCACTTGGCTCCAACTGATTGGAGGCAGTGAGCATGGGCTTTTCACCTTGCAGGGTTCTCCAGACAAGTCAGGGAGACAAAGTGTCAGACTTAAGACAAGCAGGACTAGAAGTGCCAGGATATAACTGTCTGCAGAAAAAAGCCTCTCTAAACACTTCTAGAGTTTTAAAGTTCCCCTACAGGAAACATTAATAAAACTCAACCGTTTCAGAGTCAGAAAGAACGAAAGCCACCGAGACATCTCCTCATCAAGACATGCGACTTGTGAAGAGCCTCAAGAGTCTGATTTATACACATGGAAGCAATCATCACTTGATCCTCTCCTGTCATGACCTCCCTGATTTATATTTTGCAGGGTTCCTCCCACAGAATATCTCACTATGAAGGTTCTCCGGGCACCCATGGGCAGAAAGGGAGTCACCCCACTCACCGAGACCATTTTCCCTTCGGAGGGCATGAAGGCTGGCCTGTTGCTGAGCCGCAGCTTGGTCTGCAAGGTGTTGAAATTGATCTCAAGTTGGCACTTCTCTTGGACCTTGGGGGGCTTGTGCAGGCGGCGGTAGTCCCGGAAGTCCTCCAGTTTCTGCTGCATGGCTTGCATGGTGTTCTCTGGGGCCCGGTTCTCCAGCCAGGGGATGGTGCGACGAATCCACTCCAGCAGCTGGAAGCAGCAATGACAAGAAGCCTTGAACTGAAAATTGTGCTGAAACTGCAGGTGTTGCTCTGATTTCATAAGGGACCATTTACTTTTATGTTTGCTGTCAGAAAGGTTCTGCCACCAGCAGGGCTTGTAAAGAAGAGTTTGCCAGCTTTATTGGAAGTACTTTTTTTAATGAGCAGCACATTCCCTACCACACTAAGTAGCACTGCTTGTTCCAGCAGTACCAATCCAACATGCTTAAGGCACAGCTTTGGCACAAGCAGGACTAAAACTATATCCTCAGATTATGTTAAAGCCTTAAGAATTTTGCTGGACCATTGCATAACTAAAGGATGCTGTAAATCATATCATCTCCAGAAGAATCTGACAGGAGAAATCAAGTTCAGTTCTTCAGTTCAGCCTTACACTTTTCCCACTCTAACTTCCTCAAAGTCACGGTTGCTCTTTGAATATACCTTCGTAACAAACCTATCTGGAGAGCTGGCAAAATGCTAATAAAATAGGCAGTCTACAGTGTGAATGGAGTAGGGCCCTGTGTCTTCAGATCAGGCTGAAACCAGGCTTATGAGTTATGTTTGCCCTTCTGTTGTCCATCTTCTCCTCCCTACTGATCTACCACAAACATACTCCAGTCCACATTTGGTCTCTTGTAGTTTCCCTGCTGTCAGTCTGTCAGCCTTCTCAGTTAACAAAAGAAACCTCCAGCTTGTATCTGACATAGATTCTTTCCATTATCAGCAAATGCATATTTCTTTCCTCAAATATCACTAACTTTTATTCTCTGATCCAACTCCTGACTTCTACAGTATATTAGCATACAAGCTGTATGGAAGATGTAATGAACTGGTATAGTCCTGATGAATTCCAGTTTAACTAACTTGATTTTCCTTCGATTTTAGCATTTCTGGGTTGGCTCCTAATAAACTGAATTTGAGAAATTAAAAGCTTCTCTGGAATCCTTCTGTTTTAAAGTAGATTGCTTTTGTCTTTAAGGTAACTTTGCTCTTTAATCTGAAGAGGAAAAAGTAGTTTTCCAGGGAAAATAGCAGTGGGCCAACAGCACTCTTACTGTAAGATTACTTGTAAGCATTAAATGCAATTCTTTTCTGCATACCACCACTCAGAAACCAACACCTACATCACTGGCCAATTTTTCGTAGTCTTCCATGAGCTGTTCATTTTCTTGGTTGACTGCCAGCACCTTGCAGATACGATTTGCTGCTGTCTCCGCCTGACAAAGAGAAGAAAAATGGAAGAAGGGAAAAATGTGAAAAAAAACCCAAACCAAAACTTGCAGCTTAGCTTCCTGCTACATACCTGCAGGTAAAATCTCCTACGCCTAGCTGTAGCAACCTGTCTGCACTTTGAGACATCTGTCCTGACCTCTCTGCTTTCCACCTGGCCTTCTATAATGGTTTGTTTTTCCCCTTCTTCAGAGATTCTCAGCTGTACTGATTCTACCCTATATGTTGTGGGACAACCAATGTTTCTATGCTTTTTCTGGAGCTGCTTCTGTGAGAGGGCCTTGTTGTTTGCTTCCTACCAGAGGGACCCTGGCTACCTCTTCACAAAGACAGGGAGTTTCTGCTGCCACCTCCACTCCCCATACCAGCATTCTGAGCTGGAACAGCAGTAAGAGTGATGTCAAGCTGATGAGACTGTCTCTATACTTTTATCCCAGGAAAGAACTACCCAAACAGAGTTAACCCATAGACTGGACTTACGGGAAAATTCCTAATTTTGTTTGGCAGATTAAACGGTAGATTCTTCTCTTAATCTTAAATTCTGCCCAGCAGAACTGTCTTCCAGTTTTTCCTGTATTTCTGGCACTGATTACAGGGCCACCTCCTTGCTGGAACATACACCTACCATGTATTTAGTCTCATGATCCAGCTGAGAAGAGGATTTCTTTTCCCCCCACTTTTCTGGGCAATCTTTCTGCTTACTCTTCCAAAACAAGTCTCACCAAAAAAAAAAAAAAAAAAAAAGAAGTCCTACTGTTACTATTTAGGTTTGAAGTGTTTTTTGTCTTTCTTTCTTTCATTGTGCGACCAAAACCCGGTTCTCTACAGGGAGCTCAGCATGTTAGAACATGAATTTGGAAAGTAAGGATCAGAAAAATCCCAGCTATGAACTCAGAAGCAGTCAGTCTTGAGTGCCATGTGTGTGTTTGGTATGGGGGACATACAAGGACGCTGATCCTGGCACAGAGTGTATCTGTGGGTTATCAGCTCCCTTTATCATTACCATGGTGTGTGCCATGCCACAAAGTCTGAGGATATATCCCTGTGATGCATCAAGGGATTGCTCAGACCCCTCTTACCACAGTACCACAG
This sequence comes from Nicator chloris, assembly GCA_013400495.1. NCBI lineage: Eukaryota > Metazoa > Chordata > Aves > Passeriformes > Pycnonotidae > Nicator > Nicator chloris. The sequence goes on along the minus strand of WAAE01002449.1, from coordinate 113,791 downwards.
CTGTGACCCTGGTGCCTGGGGAAGGTGCTAGAGGTACCCACAGAACTCCTTGGGAGAAGTCCTCCTTACAGAGGCTACGTGCAAATAAGGAGGAAACGGTACATGCCAACACTACAGCAAACCAACTGTGAATGCTGCGTCCTGCGTCAAAACTACATTTAGGACTGAGGCCAAAATAAGTTTTGCTGAGTTTATAGCTGGTAAGTTTCAACCTTTTTCTATTTTTAAAAGACCTTTTATTATCTGTTTATTCAATCTTCAAGGACATTTGAGAAAAAACGCCTAATTTTTGCAGCTGATGTGAAGCAGCAAGAATAGCAATAAAGTCATAGGCTGTACAGTGATGTATGGATTGCTAAGGTCCCAGGGGACATAGCAATCTTACTCATTTGTAGAATGAAATGAAGCTGTTAAAACATCCATTCAGTCATCTGCCCCTTCACTGAAGTGGACCAGCTATGAGATACACAGATTATCAGCTAATTTAAAACACATCAGAGAGACTTGTACAGGAAAAGGAGCAGTTTCACTTAAAAAGAAATCTGCAAAATGTGCAAACAATGGTTACATTTAAGAAAGCTTGTACTTTGACCTATTTTTAACTAAAGTTTGTACTCTAATGGAGTGTTCTTTTGATATACAGAGATGGGACCAAATACTATGTCAAAAAGACATTGCCAGAGTCCTACCATGATATGTCTAGTGACTGCAGGGAACTGGTGGTACCTAATGTTTATCTCCATCACCCCAGGAGAGGTGTTCACTTAACTTTATTATTTTTACACCCCATGAGCTCACTGCAGCAGCAGCCAGTTGTGCAGGCAGGACCCCATTCCACTGAGGCATATTTACATGTATCTGATGATAGACTTTCTCCAGCTGCCCAAGTTTAAATATGTGTGTGTATATATGTATGTTGAACAACTGTCCAAACAAAAAGACCCAAGAATGTCAGCAGTTACGACATTATTTGTATTATCCTAATGGCAAGAGTGTAGAGGCTTTATTTCCCCCACCAGTACTTGCCTCCCAATGGTTCTTGCTTTGGAACTGCTACTGCTCTATGCAATACTGTGCTGTTGCTGCAGCCACAGGAAAGACTCTGTGGCCACAATCACCATTAATGTCACGAGCAACATGTTACACTGTGCTCTGAGCAAGGTAGGACAAAAGGATGCCAGAGCTTTCAGGCAACCTTCACAAATACCCCCCACACTACTGCAAATGAGCCGATTCAGGGTGATGACAACCTCAAAACTAAAGTGAAACTCTTAGCTAAAAGAAGAGTGGCACACGCAGATATTTACATGAGGTCAAGGCAGCTCCCCCTACACCTTCATTAGTTCAGAGAAAAAGCTATTTTGGCTTCCCTACACTGCTAAAGGCAATGATGCACTTAGGATGTTCATGCTGACTCCAAAATGCCAAGATACCCACAAGGCACAGGGCAGCACTGAGAAGATGCAGAATCCTGGGGTCTGGAAGCTGTATTGTCAGAGAACCTGTGTCAGCTCATCAGCTTCAGTGCAGCATCGTGCTGACACATTGTAATGCTTGCACTCAAGAGTCTTGGGAAGGGCAGGCCCAGGACACTCTGTGTGATTCCACGCTGCTGTGTCTATGCACATGCTGTCTGGTGGAATCAAAATGAAAAACCAAATGGCAGCAATTTATCTGCCTTTTGTCTTTTCTGTATTTCTCAACCATAACTTGAACTGCTGAGGACAGGAGTAGAGTTTGCAGTTTCGTTCATGGATCCAAAAGTCTTTCTGCTGAGGCGGATCATGAAGGAAGGCATTCCCACAGTGCACTGTGTAGGGTTGCCTGCCTGTTGCTGTCCTCTAGCCTCAGGGGAAGATGCCTGCCTGCTGCTGTTCTCTGAACCTCAGAGGACCACTCCAAAATACCATACACCAAACACAATCTCTTAATAAAACAGTAAAAAACATTAGTTAGAAATTGCCACAAGTTTACAAAATATTAAGCCAACCAGTAGATGCATGCATTTAGTGTGAAAGTCAGAAGCGGTTAGAAAACAAGCAAACCAACCAAAGCAAATATACCTACAAATGTATATATAAAAAAAATGGCATAGAGAAAAAGCAGCCATCTACATACACGTCAGGCTGGGGACCCTGTACCTTCAAAGGCTCAGGATAAGAGAATGAAAGAAGCAGAAAGCGGCTCATGGGACTCTCCCTTCAGGCCTGGTGGCAGTAATGAAAAATCTAGATGAAAAATTGAGTGATATTACAGTAAGTCACCTAAACCTGCATGAGGTGGCAACACAGTAACATCTGGGCAGGGGATGTACTCAGCAGTCACTTTGCATTTGCCTGTGGGTTTGAATCTGTGTCACTTAGCAGCTGGCTAATTTATGATGAGGGCAGCTCCAAAAAGGAGCTGTGTCCCTCCTGCCAGGGCACAGCTGAGTTGCTGGCCCATCAGGACTGCTAAAAATGAATAGTGTCTTAAATCTTCCCTGTAAGCCAGCTGGACTACATGGGATTGAAACTTTAATAACTGAGAAACTTCATCTCTAGTTTTTGCCCCAGCTACTTGGTTCAGGTCCTGAGGCAAGCAGAAGACTGTTTTCAGTTATCCCAGGAGACTGAACATCCACCTGAATTGCTGATCAGAGCATGGAACCTGCTGAGCAGGTTTCCAAATCATGGAATGGGTGCAGAGAGAAAAGGAAGAGATTGGCGAGCGGCATGTCTGTTTCTGCAGCAGGCTACAACCCTCCTTTAAATTGTGGTTTCCTCATCTGGAGTTCCTCAGGTTAAGCAGACTGCATGGAGCAGTCCCTCAGGGGCACCTGGCAAACAGCAGGCCTTATCATGAGGCTGGCATGATTTCTGAAACGACAGTCTTCCTGGGCAAGTATCAGCTGGCTGGAGCTTGCAGACTGGTCTTGAGTGTTTTGAACAAAAAAACACAGGATCCTAGCAGGAAAGGCATGACTACACAAATTATGCCAAATAGGCAAGTCTACTGCACTGCTGTGGGACACATTCCCAGTTCCTTGGAAACAAGACAGTATCACGTAATTTATATGAAACTGGGCAGAGAACAAAAAGCTTGAACTAAAGAGCTGCTCCCTGGAAACCACTGCTTGCATTTGCCCTCTGAAAGCCAGCATCAGCACAGAAACTGAATCAATGTTGGGACCATCTGCACTGCTCTGCACAAATGAGATGGAATCTTCCTGGAATCAGGTTAGCCCTCAAGCTGGGCAACACAAGCACTGTGTCTCAGACAGAAAAGGCATGTCCATAACATGAAGAATGCAGTCTTGGACTTTGGATTTTACTGTTCTAAAGCCTCCTATTTGAAATTAGCAGTAACCCTGTGGAAGGGCCACAGCCCAGGCAGGTTACGACATGGGAGAAAAGAATCTACCTTTTTCTCTTATTCAAAGGATTGCTGGGAAATTGCTTGCCCAAAGGCAATCTGCAACTATTTAGTTCCAAATATTCTGATGACTGGCAAAGAGACTTTGGGGTAAAGAGGAAGCAGAGGAAGAAGGAAGGCCTGAAGCTATGGAAATGGGCAAGGCAGAGGAAAGATAAGTAAAACATAAAAGTGGTTTGGGAAACAGAAGAGAATTACAAGGAAGAAACAAGGAATGGAAAAGCATGTGAGTTGGGGAGAACTGAAGGCCTGGTAGAAATGAACTTCATGGCTGGAGCATAAAAGTGCTATGTAACCAGCTCACGGATGATTCAGCCTAGGAAAAGACCACTGGCCTAGTGGCGGCTGAGTGTGGAAGGCAGGATGGCAGCCCAAGTGGGACAGGGTGTGATTTCCTGGAATGGGAGGATTTGACTGTGGTACTTCTGGAAGTGCACTGCCTGGTCAGGACAATGCCCACTAGTTACTGAAAGGGTACTGCCTCTGTCAGAGCAGACATCCATTCATCTTCCAACGCCAGCTTTATCAAATACTTTCTCCTCTGCCATGGTGTGAGACTGGAGGGAAGGAGCAGCTCAAGTCTGTCCGAAAGGACATTTACATCACTTCTCCAGCAAGATTACAGATGGCATATCCAAACGTATCACTGGATGCTCTGGGCTTCCCTGCAAACGCCCTGGGGCGGACGGGGTCTAGTGTTCCTTACTGGAGAGGACAGGTGGGCAGGGCGGGGTGAGGGGAGGGGTTGTTAGCGGTAAGGTCTCACCTTCTGCGCCCCTGAGAAGGCGTGGTAGTAACATGAGACATAGGTCATTATGGCCTTCTCATCCGGCCTTAGCGTGCCTATAATATCTGTGCAGAGAAGGAAAAGAGGTTGAAAGGATAAAGTAAGAAGCAGCACATAGGATAAAACAAAACAATCATGGGTGGCGTGAGAGAGGGGGAGAAAACTTCCCATCATGCATTGCAGGACAGGCCAAACAGATTTCCATGCGGAGAGCTGGGAATTCGGATCAGAAGTGGCTAGCAGTGTTGGCTTGTGGCTCAAAGCGGCACCCCTCCCTAAGCCCCCAATCCAGGGGGATCCTGAGATGAGGATCTGGGCTCTGCACCTTCACAGCTGCGGTCTGGGGGCCTGGCCCAAGGATGCAAACAAGTTGTTTGGAGATCTGAACGCCCGTGCTCGAGGTCCTTGGTACGCTGAGGAGCTGGAGATCAGAGCCTTCCCACGCAGGGCACTTCCTACACAGGATCTGCTCTGCCGCAACGCGCACTGCCTGTTCCTAACGCACTCAAGTACAGGAGGCTGCTTGGTTTTGGCAAGAGATGTGTACGAGGTTTCACCCACAAAATGCTTTTCTTAAGTGACTCCATTACCAACAGGAAAATGGCTAAGCCAGAAGTAGCAAGGACTCAACTGCCTGATTTCCAACACGGATGAGAAAAGAGGGGGAAAAAAAGGAAACAAATGAACAAAACCAGGCATCTCTGTCATGATAAGCAATGCTCTGTTTGCAAAACCACCATGGATGTACTTGTTAGATATGCTTTGTAAGCCCCAGGTGAACTGGGATGGAATTTGTGGCACAACTTGAGAAAGCAGCAGGTTCAGACCTTAAAGCAAGGGTGCTGGAACCTGGAGCATACATAAGGCAAAAGATAAAGCTTTGGCCATTCATTAAACACTTCATAAAACCTCAGTCAGCTCTGTTTCTCCATCTTTGGAAAAGGAAAAAAAAAAAAAGTGAACAGGTATCTGTATTATTTCCCATGGGGGAAAGCTGCGGTTTCCTGCTGCACAGAGAAGCTATGTGGTGGTCTTTGCTTTTTGTAAGACCAAGCATCCTAGCCCAGATTTACCAGGATCAAGAGGTACAGGTTCTTGACCATCAGGACAGCAGTTCATAAAGCAAATGGAGAAGGCAGAGCCCCCCACACCCTTAAATTTGCATGTGTGCCAAAGCGTGGCATACCTAAGTGCCACTGGAAGTACTGCTGACTACAGGGAAATGGAATTCCTGGCTCCCTTGCCCCGTGTATTTTATCTGGGGCACCACTTTGAACCAACAGCCAACTCTACCAAGAACATAATAATAAAGATGCCCATAGCTAGAGAGGAGAGAGAGAAAGAAAAAAGGTTTGGACATTAGCAACGGCACCAGGTGTGCTCTGTGGAGGGAGCTTGGGATCCTGCGATACCTTCTGGGCTCCTGAGAAGGCGTGGTAGAAGCTAGAAACATAGGTCATGATGGCTTTCTCGTCAGGACGGGCAGTTCCAACAATGTCTGTCAAAAAAAACCTCACGTTAAGAGCATATTCAACTGATGGGAGGAAAGCAGAGGAGGGGTAGAACCACAACTGTCCAGGAGCCTGCTGCGGCATGTGCGTGTCGTAGCGATTCCACAGGGCTTCCCAGCATTCCCCACAAGATGTGTGTGTCTCAGAACCCAGGATCACCCTTCTGGTTCCCCTCCCTCATCACAAAATTTCCTCCATAGTCTGGCCAGACTATGGCAGCCATATGTCAGCATGTCTTGTGTCACAGGGCTTTCCTGTCCTGAGAACATTACTGTGATTGGTGGATTGAATCAACCCAAATTGGCATCAGGCTGACATGACTTTTATAGATATATTATAGTGCCATTCCTCCATGCAGTTCTGTTCTTCTGGAAGACTTTCTCCCTTCTTTTCCATGCCATCCTCCTCCATTTCAACACAATGATGGCTTGAATTTCAAGAGGCCCTTTCATTAGTTTCAGGGGAAACTCAACACCTCCAGAGATCAGAATTAATGGTGTGGAGGAATGCACATTAGCTCAACTCCATGAGGGAGGAGAGAGATCAGTAACGAGCAATGAGAACTCCTGCCAGGGGCCCTCTTCATCACTGTTACTTTTGCTGAGATCTGAAGCTAGATCCACCTATTTTGGAGGTGTCTGTATTTCCTACAGAATGGCAGGAAACATTTGAATCTACTCTGAAAACCTCATGTTTGTTTTTTTTAACCTGAGCATGATGAATGCAGGGAAAGCAAAATTCATCTCTGGGGATGGGAAATACTACCTAGGAATATGAACATCCTAGTTACTGAAACAGAGGTTCACTGGGTTTGGCTGTCCTATTCTCACCTTTCCTCTTTGCTCCTTTCACTCCTTCATTTAAAAAAAATCTTTAACTGCTTCTCCTGTCCAACCCAAGTCTGAAACACAGCTTCTACCACTGAAACCAGCTGGCTTTAGGCAAACAGCCAACAAACAGTGAACTATTTCAGGCTGTTGTTCGTACTCCAGAGTTACAGTCCTCAAAATCTATTGCCAAGCTGGTCCTGATAAAGCACAGAAAAGTGAGCCAGTGGCCTCAGGGATGCAGTCATCATCAACAGCAAAAGCATCTCTGAACAACATAGAACTCTGCCTTGGTCTCCAGACCCAGTCAGTGAAGGATCTTCATGCCAAACTCTTCTGAGTAGTCAAGAAAAAGCAGTTTATAATAATAATAGTAATAATAATAACATGCCCTCAAAAGGAAAAGCACCAGCAATGTCAGAAAGACCACAGCAAAAAAACCCTGGAGCAAAAGGAACACAGTCCTACACCATACATTTACTCAGTATTTGGCCTGATAATTGAAAGGGAACACTTCAGTCAGCAGATGACAGGTGTTACTCATCTCTGCCTTGTGTGTCAACCCCAAGCCAAGATCTCCATGCTAGACTCAAAAGACTGAAGGACAGAGGAGGAAGAGGGAAGCAGAACATATGACTCATTATTCCATTTTAACTTTTTTCCCTATACATTTACTGCACAGTCATGCAGGGAACATTCAGAGATTACTGAAATCTTGTACAAAAGAAGTCCACCTAGAGGAAGTGGAAAATTTCTCGAGAAAAAGCAAGTTAAAAGCTGTTGGATTCTACTTTACCTTCTGCATCCAGCATCTTCGGAATATCCAAATATTTCTCAGCCACATCAAAAGCTGTGTTTAGATTAGTGAGAGGATCATCCTGGGAAAGAAACAGAGGAAGAGCATCAGCATCAACTTTTAACAAGGTACACAGCATTTCTCCCAGAAAGAGCTTGGTTTGGTTCAGGTAACTGTGCTTGCCAGACGAAATTGTGTGTAATGCCTCATTCAGCTGGATGAAATAATTAGCTTCCTTTTGAAAGAAGAGCCTGGGGACTCTTGGTATGGTAGTTAACATATAGTCTATGCACTTGCAAAAAAAAAAAAGGAATAATGCATTTTGTCTTTAACCTAGTTATAAGTAAAATTAGCTTCACATCATACTGATAGTAAATTATGAGAACACATCTCCCATTTACATCTCATGCTTATATTAGGTTTGCAACTTTGATTTTAAAGAACTGCAGAGCTGTGTATCTGTTAGAACATTGAAACAAAACTAAAATAGTAACAACATCTGCAGCGGGTGCTGTCCTTAGCTATTGTACAGTTTGTTGAACACCAGTTGAGTGGGAGGAAGAGACATGTTTCAACAAATCTCTACAAAATAAATACATATAAAAGTATCCATTTTGCCTTGAGGATGGCTTTTCCTTCTGCACAGATCTTGTAATTTCCTTAGTACATTTCTATGCCTCTCTATAAAAACTTTCTGTTGATTTTAGAGAGCCACACAAGAAAATATGAAATACAAATGTTATTGAAAAATGAAAGACTCTCTGAAAATTGTGTCCAGCATTCAAACATAATAATCAGCAACAAGACACTTGCCAATCTGTGTAAGATTCTCATACCAGCTTGTTCCTATATTCCTGTATAACCATGATACTTCATTATTCTGAAGGATCAATCCACTTCATGGGTGACAAATGGTATTTGCATTATCAGTTTCTACTCTTGAGACATGTGGCTTCTACTGGATGAAAGATTGTGCATGAAATGCTACCGTGTAGCCATCGTGTTTGGTGTCTTTTGGGAGGGAGGAAAGATGGGGTGGTACTCTCCATTTGTCATTTGTGCCACTCACACTGAGACTCACATAAAAACCAGAAAACGGGTAGTAAAATTACTTCACCTGCTTTCTAGAGTGGCATCCATGTTCTGTTTATTTTCTATTTGAATCATATGCCTTTGCTTACTGCAGTGACTTGGAAGATTAAGCTATGCCTGACCTCTAATCAACAGGCAGTTTCCTTTGAACCCACCCAGCAGGAAAGATGAAGCTAGGCAGGCTTGAGCAGACAGGGTATGGGCATGAATAAAACTTCCTTTATGGCACTGGTCATTATGTAGCCCTCAGATTACAGCCTTCATGAACTAGGAAACTAAGCTGCTCTGAAAAGCAGTTTCCTGCAGCATTTCCCTAGGAATCAGGCTGGCATCCAATATCAGCAACATATTCCTTTGGATGAATGTCTCTATCAGAAAGCAACGTTTCACCTATCAAAGTAAATCACACAGTAAGGCATACAGATCACTAAGACAGTGATCTGTATTAAATCCACTGGAAGAAGTCAATATTAAGCAAGGCAATGTTGCACAGGCATGCTGTGATGAAGCTAGCAGCTGTCACACACAGTATGAAACACAGTATAGTGTCAAATCCCTATGTTCCTATATAATACACTTTCAGTGCTGACCACAGCAGATATATCTACATCCACCTCTTCAGAGTTAAGCAGTGGAGCAGGCAGGATTTTTACTATTCACCAGCTACAAGGAACCATCCTATGCCATGGAATTAGAGTAATCACTTCAATTTCAACCTCCTTGTCTTCTGTGCCGGATGTGGAAACACCTCTAGGAAGCCACAGCGTAACCAAAAGCCTTACCTGAGGAGGTGAGACTACCTGGTACATAACCTGCTTCGTTCACTGAGTGTAGACATGGCCCTAGCTTCATTTCAGAACAAAAAAATAACAAATTTTCTTTCACTCAAGTGCAGGAGCATCCACAAATGCCAAGTGGCAGCTCCCTTGCCAGTCTTCCCCTAGCCCATGTGCCATTTTCTATTTCTGTAGAAATGTCACCACTGTGTAGCAAATTTCACCCCATGCTGACCTTGACCATCATGGTTGTTAACATCCTGACAGTGTTTAGCATTAACACAAACTCTTCCTTAGCACAGACCCATCTGAACAAGCTGCATGAAGATCTGCCAGCCTCTCCTGGAGGAAAGGGAGGAGCAAATTTCTCACTGCAGATAGCTCTCCTATCAGTTTGCAAGTAACAACACCAGAAGCACTGTTGCCAAAGGTTAAAAAGAAATTTTTGGCTGAAAGCTGGGAGAGGTTTCCTGATGGGAAAACTTACTGAGCTTGGGCAGTCCCAAAGGAAGGGCTGGAAGTTTTAGCATGTGGGAAACTGGAGACTCACCTAGATAAAGCTGGCAGATTTTTACTTCAAATGCAGAAAGATGTGTGATCACAGTATCTCTTAGGGAATGAAACTATAGATAGCACTACTGAAAGCAAAAACTTCACTCCAAGAACAGTGGAGCAGCTCATCCCAACAATGATGCTTCTTTGTGCATGAGTCAGGGTCTTCCCCAGGGCTTTTCCAAGACTACAACAGGGTCTCAAGCCCTATGAAATTCCTCCCAACTCCACCACTTTCAGTTCCATCCCACTGTACACCAGCTAATCATTATTTCAAATCACCTGTTTCAGTTGAGGCCCAGAAAAAGGGACAATGTAATAAAGACTGGCCAGGCAGCTCCAAGCCTCCTCACACTGCAGCACCACAGCTGCAGGCACACTTTAGGGACCCAAACACAGCAGACCAAACAAAAAAGTCACTTGTCCCCTGATTCCTTCCACAGCTGAAACACACACCCAGAAGAGCACTGGCCCAGATGAGGCTGTGGAGGTGTCTTGGTTGCAATTCCATTTACATGTACATAGCAACGGCAGAGGCATGAAAAGGAACAGTAACTTGCCAAACTCCAGCTGGGCTAGCCACAAGGAATTCCATAGCTTTACCATGGAGGAGATACTTTGTTTTAGTGGTGGCAGACAGCAAACCTGCCCTAGACAGATGCCAACCTGGCTCATTCTCTGCTTTTGCTGACTAAAGACTAACAAGGCTCTTCATCTTTTGCCACAACCCTAATTCATGCAGGGACTCCTCTCTTCCTCCAACTATTTCCAAGTCCTTGCAGAACACAAGGTTGCCATGGCAATTATTGCAATGTAACATAAAAAACATCATCTATCAACCAGCAATCAGGAAAGGGGATGGAGGGGAAAGAAAATTGAGAAGGAGCAAGCACGTACTATATCTGCCAGAATTGGAGACACTAGGAAAGAAATCCAAAACTCATGTTTTCAGAAATATCTGCATATAACATAGCAGTACACAGACCACAGTGCTATACATATTGTGGTATATGAGGGGGTGTCAGAGCCACCAGTCAATCACTGCTTGACAGAAGTATCTTAGATGTGGCTCACAGCTGAGCTACAGTCAAGGGTAAAAGGAGGAAGGGAAATCCCATCTTCTGCATACCCCTCACTTGCAGACCACAAGCTGAATCCCAAGACCTTATCTACAGTTAGCTGAATAATAGCAGACAGATCTGCACTAAATAGAAACTACCTAACCAAGTAGCTGGGGTGTTAGGGAATCACCAACACCAAGCTGGACTTGTACCTGTTATTTTGAGGCCTGGACTATACAAATAACTTTAGCTAGGCAGTGCCCATATGCAGAGAAGAGCTCTGCTTGTTCCACTAATACAGCTAGACTAGGAAAAATAGCAAGGATCAAACTCAATACAAAACAGTGTTGACAAAAGAAGTTGCTAAATTTTGGGAAGACGTGCGGCTACTACACTGGCTACCTTTTGCAAGTATACGCTTCCAATACAGGCCTGTAGCCTAGACACAGCCTCTGTGAAAGAGCAGAAAACGTAAGTTGCAGAAGAATGCTGCCCAAACTAGAAGTACAGTGGAGAACTCTGGGCAGCTTGGACTGATTTCACCTCTTTATTTCATAGATTTGTATGTGTATACACAAACACACAGCATTTCCAAAGGCACACACAACTGAGATGCCACTAATTGCTCCCTAGAGCTGTAAGAGAACTTGAAGTGGATCTCTAATCTACTGTCCACTGTAATGGCTGCTTCTCAGCAGCCTCCTCTGTTTATGCATTCCACAAATGGTTTCAAACATCTAGCGTAAAAAAGGTTAACTTCCCTTCAGCACAGATCAACTGCCAGAGCTAAAGACTAGGCCTCCCAGCTATTTGCTCAAGATTTCAGCTGTTGTAGAGTTCTCTAAAATACATTTAATCTCATCTCTTTAGAGTAACTGAGGCAGAACAACAATAAAAATGATACAGAGAGTGTGAGAAGATTTAAGGAGGACAGAGGGAACCAAATGAAGGATGGGATCAAAAGCAAGCAGAGATCAAAAGATGCTGGTTCCATTTAACTTTACTCCAAGTAGGAAAAATCCCCTCATGTACATTGAATTTTGCTAGAACAATCACCCTATTTTTTCACCCTAAAAAGCCTGCAGTCAATATCAACAAATAACTCAATTGCCCTCACTCTGCTTTTGCTTGGGTTTGGCTTAGGGCTTTGTTGATAAGAGAGTGTGCTGTAGCATTTACCTGCCTGGGTTTGTCAGGCACACATTGCTTAGGTGAGCTATTTTAACAAGATTAGGCACAGAAAATGTTACTCTAATAATTCCTGTTCTTCTTGCTGCTGTTCATGTAAACAGGTACCGTCTCCCCCCACTGTTTATTCATCATGTGCTGACTCCAGACACTAAAATTCACCAGAAAAACTGACTGCTCTGGAAGACAGTAAAGATCTAAAAAGCTATTGAAAAGCAGATAAGGCATTGTACAGTTGACTGCCTCTGGGATGCAGCTAAGTTGATTATGTCATTTACATTCTGCCCATTTGCATGGTGATCCAAGAGCCCAGGTCTGCTGGTGATGGGCTTCTATGTTTATTTCCCTAGCTAACATCAAGTACGCATGCACTTAAACACCAGTCCAGGAGACCTGATGGACAAGCTTTCTGTGTTAGCCCCAGCAAAGACACAGGAATTATGCTCTTGGTGACACTTCATCATGCTCTTGGTGACATGGGCACAGATAGAGTGAAACTGGATCTCAGCAGACTGCAGGAATGCCAGTAGGATAAGAACCCAGTTTGATCTTCTATTTCACCACTGGGTCAAGACATTGGGAGCAGCATAAACCACTAAGTGGTTATTGTCATCATCCATTCAGCAATCTTGTCTCTAAACCATACAGGATGTAAACTTTGGAGCAGCTTGGTATCATGCTACCAGAACAAGTGTTTAAGTAAAATTGAGTTTTCTGACAAATGTTCTTTTGGTACCTGATACCTACATGCTAGGAGAAGCCCAGAAGCACTGCAGATGATTCAGTGCTAAGCTGGAAGCACGTGACAAGTGTCCAGTAAGGGCACACAAACCTCTCAATGAGCTATTGCATTTTGAACACCAGATAACTGTTTCTATCCAACTCTCCACAGAAATGTTAAGCCTGATTTGACTCACTAGTCTGTGACATTAACACAGAACTATTCTCACATTTGGTCTTACTGAGTTTGCCAGCTTTTGCTCATCAGCTGGGATTGGGGCACGTGTGTCTCATACAAGGCAGTCTTGAAAGCAGGGAAAGTCAAGCAGGAAGCTCATTAAGTTCACGCTTCACTAAGAAGCCTGAATGTACTGATTCATCCCTCCTTCCTTCCCCCCAGTCCTGCAATTGCCAGCTTGTGCTGAAGTTCTCCAATTATGTTTATCAAGCTAATTCTTTTCCCTCTTTACTTCTAAGGTGCCAAGCATGTGGTCTGATTGACAAATGGATTTGTACCTTTCGTAGCTTCCCGTAGTCGATGAGCTCTGGACGGTGCCTATGAATTAAAGCACAGAAACCAAGGCCATCCTTCCAACTACGAGAGAAACACAAGAGAGAACAATGAACATTGTTCAGCCACAGAGACACACAGCAGTGAGCATGAGGCAAGGCACCAAGGCAGTGAGACAACTAATTCTCTTGTCTCCAACTAAAAGCATTCTGTAAGTGCTGGGAATGAGGATATCCTGTATGTGCATGAGACTGCAATAAAGATTCCTTTCAACTCCTACAAAAATCAATTTAAATTAAGACTTGCCCATTGAGTTGACACCTTGTTTTTGGCAGTTCTCTGTGCTGAACTCTCTGTGCATGTCCTGTGCAGCATGCAAACTCAAGGTTGAAAAAAGATGGAGACACAAGCCACAAAGGAGGACCAAGTACATTCCTTAGGGAAAGGCAGATGCCCCCAGCTGAAGTAGGGCAATACTTCCACTGAAGTATTGGGCAAGTATGGATGGCAGTTAAGCTTAGAAGTGCTTTACATTTTATGGTTCATATAAGGCTCCAAGATGTGCTGGGAAAAAAACTATTACGCAGAACCTTCACTGGAACATCTGCCAGTTTGGAAATCCGAAAAGCAGAGCAAGAGAACCTCTTATTCCTACCCAGCTTTGCCGTACTACAAAAGCTAGGACGCAGTCCTTTATTCACAGCTCCTAAAGTGTTCTGAGTTTTCACAGAGCAAAAGCTCTCTTGCTTAGCCCATGCCACAAATGCTGCTCTTGAAGGACTTAATGCCCCGAAGAACTTTATGAAAGCAGCAATTGTAACCTGAATGAGGCATTGGGATGTAGGTATTCAGATCTTCTTAGAACCTCTGCCTCCAATTTCCTAGGCATCTCTCTGGACTACACTGTCACTTGTGTAATGTGCACATGCCACGCCTTCGGAGGTCCGCCAGGAATATTGCTGAACATGGAGTGTAAGCATGGCAAGCCCTTGAAACATAAGAAAATAACACAGATTGTAAAGCTAAGTTCTTGCCTGTAACTCACCTGATATGGAAGTTCTGGATGTTTACATTTTTGTAGGGGGCTGTCTTCCTCTGACACCATAACAAAAGTCCTTCTTTAGCAGATGTTTCTAGAGGAAGAATGAAAACACATCAATTAACTCATTTTCCTAGAAAACAGGAGTCTCTGGAGCATATGCCAGAAATCCATCACCAATTCCTCTTTGATAGAGACTGCACTAAATTGTGCTTTATTTAACTTCATTTCTCAGAGAATTTCTTGTTTGGAAAAGTCTACTAGGATAGTTTTGTTACTATTATATTCTTAATGAGGTTCAGTAATAAGGAGATAGCTTTTGGGGATTAGAGAGTTTTGTAGGACTCCTAAGTGGTAAGTTCATTTTCAGTGCTAGCCCCTGAATCAAACTCCAACACTAAAGTTTATTTTCAGGCCTAGTCATCCTTTTGAGCTACCCTTGAAATCTCTTGTAAGAGAAACATGTACAAAACTCATCTCAGTATGCTTGAGCTTGGCCATAAATGTTCATGAGATGTCAGGGCAGCTTGGGAAGGGTAGCTCCCTAGGATCTTCCAGTGACTCACTTAAGAGCACATTTTGGGCCATTTAAGTGGCAAAGCCATTTAGTTACCCCAGTTGTCCATTACCGAACAGTGGCAGGAAAATACTAAAATTTACCTTCAACTGAGATATCCTGAATGGCAAAACGAAGGATGATTGTCCAGATCATTCCAAGGGTCATTTTAACATTGCCATCCACAATTTCTATGGAAAAAAAAAGGTAGAAAGAGAAGAAATAGAAGACAAAGTTGCAACTGCAAATTCTTGTAAAACAGGAGCAGTGGGGAACATTTCCTTTTGCAGACAGGAGAAATGGAATTCCTGCTAAAAACTGTTTTTCCCTGCCTTCCCAGATGCGCTGCTGATAGGTACAGTACCGTACCCAGTAATCAGACTGGTTCTTTTGCAGTACAATACTGAGAGCAAAACAGACACAGATGATCCCAAAGATCGAGAATCAGCACTAATTTGGATCAGTGTAATTCCCTACAGGGGCCTAAAAGCACCTTCTTCAGGTACAATTACTATTACTTAGAAGTCAGAGAAGCCAAACTGAGAAAAGGAAAAGCTTTCCTTCTCTTATCCTATATCTACTCCAAGTCACCTATATAATACATAGATAATATATCATATATATTATGCTCCCCCAGCATAAATATACCAGAAGGACCAGTGACAATTCCCAGAGCAGATGAGCTCTGACAGCTGGTTTTGTCCTGTGAACAAGATACCACCAAGAAAACCATGCACCACAAACATTTTAATTTCAAACAAGCCTAAATACATCAGACTGCCTGTATAGGACTTCTTTCAGTCATGTAATTGCCAAAAGACACAACAGAGCATTTCTCAAAGTCCATGAATCCTGCTGGAAGAGGAAGCAAGGACTTATGCTGACCAGTCTGCGCAGAACGTAGCATAAACCATGACCGTGAGCAGACCGTGCTTTACTGCTCATTAGATTCCACAATATAAATCAGCAAGGGTCAACAACTTGGAGGTTTTACAAGGCAACTGCTTGCATGTGTGAGGCATGATCTGTTTAGGATGGAGGATCAAGGTCCTGGGGAGAGGCACTTGGGGCAATGCTGGCCCAGAAAGAAGCTTCCATCATGTATGGACTAGAGCCAAACAGTCCAAAGAGTGAGCAGATGGGTCTCAAGTACTGATCCTCAACACCTACAAAAATTCCACAGATAGATACAGATATATACACACAGTTACAGAATTTACAGCCTTCACATTTTTGGATAATGAAACCAGCTACGCTGCTTTCTCCTACTCATTCTCTGACAGGTGCTTGTATGGCAGGATCTCTCACAAACAAATGACAAGTTACAAGAGTATTTTAAGTAAGAAAATGGTTAGAATTAACCTACTCTTTGGAGGTAGAATAATTGAAGTCCCAAGAAGATTGTCAGAAACCATTTTTGTACTACTGTAGACACCTCCATGCCATATCTTTCATAAAGCTGCCCAGCTTTGAACACCTTGTGTTCAGGGGCAAGTACAATTTGCAGTAAAGGCAACTGACACCTGTCTGGATAGTGACGTAAAAGTAACAATACCTGAATTTTTCATTTTAAGCCGCTAAAAAAATAATTTTTTCTTATGAAGAAATTTCAAAATGTGAACCTCATTGTATTCAAAATGAACACACCAGCAGCACACATCTCAAAAAAATTTTCAGAAATCATGTCAAAATTCCTGAAAACTTGTGATTTAGAGATACATGTCATGCAACTTCCAGTGTAAATCAGAATTATAAGCTCTACTGTCCTTTGACATACATCTGAATTAGTGATTTACAGATGCAAAAGACAGAAAACAAGACATGCTATATTGTTCTACTGCAGTAAAACTCTGTCTCTGCTCCTTTCTAAATTTCCAAGTACACTAAGATCCCTTAGTGGGTCATCAGTTTCCCCAGAATTAAACAGCCAATAACTTTTCAGTTCAGTACAAAAAATGTACAGTTACTTTTGCTGGCATGAAAAAACTGTGTTTGTCTGTTGATGGTTTTCACATAAATTAATTTTTTACAGACATTTTGAGGTCAGGGGTTTGTCTGCTAGGCTGATTCAAGAACATGTCGTGCGTTGGCAAGTGTATTCAGTTCTGTACTTTTTGCATTCTTCACCCCTACAATAAAGCAGTGCAATCAACTTAAAGGAAAATCCTTACTATTTTTACAAATACCTGAGATACCACAGCTAAAATACACAAGAAAGCATCAGTATTTTCAGCTTCTTTGTTTTGTTCATGTGATAGATAGTCATGAGGATTTTTAAAAAGCAAAAAACCAAGTGCTTGTAAAACCCACAACAGTTGGCAGGACTTTTCCAGGATATATTTAAGACCTGAAACCAAATTGAGCTTTTTAGTTTAATGGGCTTGATTAAAATCTGATGACAATACTTTAATGCTGAAAATGCTTCATGAACAGTAATAAATCAACCAGTGAGCTGAAAAAGGTAATTAATATTACAGCTCCATGGATTTTGATTGGAAATAAAGATCCAGACATTTACATAACCCGATAGCGTTAAGTCGCTAACGTCGCATAAGAACTCAGCTCTATGTTCTGGTCACATTCTCAAATTTCAGTTTTATAGAGTCAGCTGGTGGAATTAAGGTAGAAGCATCCCTTCTTTCCCAGTCCTCTTCACATCACTACCCATTTAAAAATGAAAATGTGCTCCCTGTTCCCATATCTGATTATCCCTTACAAGTGCACCAAAACAAAGCTGCTGTCGAGGAAATCCAGACTATTTCTATCACTTCATCTCTACATGTCATTTTACTTTACACAGTACCACCATCTACCAAGCAGATACTGATGTCAGTGAGATTAGTGAGTGATCCATTCCAGAACATACATTTAACAAGGCACACAATCCTCTGTCCTTTTATTTTTTTGTTGCTCTTTGAAATAGAATTGACAAAATGGTTATTATTTGTTAGAAGCAGGCAAGCATTTTTCATTTCTAGTGCTAAAAATCTGCTCCTGGAAACCTGGTTACAAAGTCAACCAGCCTGATCAGAAGACTGTATGCTCTTTAGCCCTCAGTCACTTGGTTTTCCATCCCAGTATTCCCTGCTGGCAGCCTCCTTTTCCTTCAGAATTCACAACCCTTCATCTGCTGCCAGTCTCTTTCTAGACTAGTAGATTAGGCCAAGAAACAAAAGTGAAAAATATGGTTGCAAAACAGGTTAGCATGAAGTTTTCTGGTGATGAAGAAAAAGAAACTCCACAGGAATTGTTAAAAAGTTGAATGCAACACTACAAAGCTAGAACAATCTAATGTTTAATTAAAGACAATATGCTTGTTCCCTGCTGTATAAGGAAGACTCAGTAATGTGAGAGCAGTTCACATATTGAAAGGCTTGTAATCAGACAGTATTTTCTAAAAGCCTGACTCTGCTTTCCAAGTGCTCTTTCTAGGCAGGGCCTCTGAAAGCACTCTGTGCACTTCACCACCAGCAGCTGTTGAAGGAACAGCAGCAGCAAGCACATGTTGATTTACATTCAACTTGAGGGTTGATCAGTTGCTGGCTAAAGCTGGTGAGGCATCTGCATCCACTAGAAGGAAATTTTTTGCACCAGTGAATACGCTTCCACCAAGCTCCTATCATTGTACCAAGTATGCAAAACTACAGCACTGGTGGGCCACAGAGACGTGCCTTTTGAAATGCCACCACATTTTTTAAATGTATGAACTTATTTTGAAAAACACAAAAATTATTAAGCTTCTTTTTCTGCCATGGATAGTTAGAAGCAGAACCAACAACACAGAAACTGTTATCCCCTCCTAGATACTTCTGAGCTGGCCATGAGAGCACAGCCTCTGGTTACCCCATGGAGAGAAGAAGCTGCAGGGCATGAACAATTGGCAGGATAGCATAATCTGGGAATTGGAGACATAGAACAATGGTGACTACATAAAGGCTGCTCTGCATTTTGTTTGTCAAACAAAAGCCAAATACAGTAGGACAACTATCCATGCCCCTGTCTTCAGAAAGCCTGTTGCTCCTGATGGTCCTGTCAGATTTAGGACAGATAGCTGGCATTGTTAGTGAGGGTGTAACTCTCAAGTCCCTAATAGAGTGGACAGGACATAGGGACAAATAAAATGCTATGCTTCACTCACTGACATAGGGAGACCCTATTTTCCCCCTCTTTTCATAGTGAAATAAATGTATGCTTGCACTGCCTGATGCTTCAAGTACGTGTTTTACTCAGATGGGACTTTTGCAGTAATTGAAATCTCTAAACTTTATTTCTCCTTTTACTTGTGCAGGCGAGAATAGGGGTCGGTTCATTCAAAGTTATCTGTATGTTGAAGTAAGCAAGATCTGTTTAAGAAAGCAGCAACCTTCTATGCATATTTAAGGTAAAAATAAACCAGCCTTAGGGCGACATACTTGACCTATTCAGTCTGTTAAATCCCAGGAGCATTTGACATGAGTATGGAATCTATTACAGCAAAAGAAGGCTCCTGAGGTGTCAGATGACAGTGAGATTTAAAAGCAGATGAAAACCATTTGGCTAGAGTCTTCCTTGATCCAGATTTACACAGATCTGCTGTATGCCACAACATACTTTGATTCTATGGACTCCAGCTAACAGAATGTTTAGATTAAAACAAAACCCCCCAACACCCAGGACACTGATGGCCAATATGTACAGAGAACTACAGCTGGACTGCAGACCCTTCAAACAGAACCTTGTTGCCCAGCAGACACCCTGAGATGGAACAAGCCACTGAGGTAAGGAGTGTGCTCCCTCAGCCAGTACCACCACACTGCAGCTGAATGGTGGTTTTCTTCTCTGCTCCCTAGAAAAGTTTCTACATCGGTCCAACCTGACTGAGGCATCTACAGCTCACTTTCTTGGTGCAGAATTATAACTGACTCAGTGGTTTTGACCTTCTACCTTGCTGCCACATGATGACTTTTAAAAGTCTCAAGCAAGCCCCTAAAATTCATGCTTCAGAAAGGTTCATAATCCCTTTCATGGACAGAATAAACTGCTGTGCTGTCCAAAGTAAAAGTCCATTTTGATAGCTGATGTGCAGTTTACTGCCCACCAAGCTCCTGACGGGCTGGGCTGAAGTCCCTGCAGCAGGTCATGTTCCGTGGTGACAAGCAGAGTGGCCTGGGCTCAGTCTGTGTGCACGGGCAGGCACCAGGCTGGGCGAGTCCATGCTGTGACCACACTCACATGGCCTGAGCTGGCATCACAGCACAGGCCCAAGCACCCTGTATAAAAACCAAAGCTAACTTAGACTAAACTGCAGTGCCATGCCACCTTTGGTAGTTTAAAGAAAGCCATGTTTATTGTCCATGTAGCTGCATAGGCACAAGGACAAAGTAAGGTCAGGAAATGTTTAGCAGGGGAGTTCAAGATGACTATTCAGATTGATATGGATCATACTTCTGTCACAAAACGGCACTTCACAGCCTATTTCTGAACAGAGTAACTGCTATGAGTCCATACTGAATAAGTGGGCCCTGGTGATCTTCCGTCACAGATCATTTGACTTGCAAATGATTTCTAAGTGGTGTGAGATGCAGTCACAGCTGACTCAGGAACACAGATTAAAAAAAAAGAAATCCCTCAGAAGAAGAAAAAATTAGTGCCAGAGAGAATACAATCAGAAGGAAAAAAAAAAAGGAATTTAGGAAGAAAGAAAGATAGGGTTTCCACATACTCTGGAAAACAGGAGCTATTTTAAGGCAGACCATCTCTGGGTCCAGTTCCAACTTTCAGTTTTCTAGTCTGAAAAAGGTCCTATACAGATACAGACTGTTGTAGCAGACACTGGATGCATCAGTCTTTTTGTAAGGGCACAAAATAACTTTAGATATGTATTTGTGCTCCATAAGCAGTACTCACAGTCAACAATAGCCTCAGGTTGCTACTGCTGAAAAAGCTGAGAAATTTGAAGAAAAGTTTTGGATGCAAAAACTCAGGATCGTTTTAGCCATTGACCTCTTCCATTTTGCTCTTCAATACCAAACACAATGAAGAGGCTTCTGCAATGTCCCTGACATTAGTTCGAAATTATTCCAAAATCTCCACGAAGTTAAAGCAGAATGTTGAAGTAAAGGTTTTGGTAAGGCAAACATAAGCACCTGCAGTGGCTGAGGTAATCTGCCTGATCTGACACGGAACAAACGAGCCATGGGATGGGTACAGGTATTGCTCCAAGAGAATGCTTGAAAATTCAGAATTTGGGACAGCATGCCAAGACTGCACTGACCTCATGAGCTGAGAACAGGCAGAGCTCAGCACCATAGGCCCAGGACTCTCCCAAAGAAGGAATACTCATCCAGAACTGTATCATGGGCTCATTTCCTGGCTGTGTCATGAGTTTCCCTAGAGAAACCAAGTATGTCCATCTGCAAGGTGAAGATAACAAACCTCCCTCATTTTCCATGGTCACTGTAAAGACAAACCTAGAAATATCTCCGAAGCAGAGTGTCTCCACAGCAACAGTGACAACCTGAATTCATAGGAAGGACTTACAAACAGATCCAGAACAGAGAAAAGCAAGTGTCATGAAAACCTTTAAGACCTTTTGGGACTTGGGTGACATATCTGTAAAACACCTACCACCTCTGCTAAAAAGACAAAAATTCTACACAGCTGCCTGCTTTCTGCATCATCTGCAAGTTCTTGAGGGCATCCCAGATGCTGCCCACACTGGTCTGTACACACTGGCACAAGGCTTCCAGCCAGAGCATCCAGCTATGTAGGGTGCACAAACAGAAGCCCTGAAAACTGGAGCCTCTGGGATCCTTGTCCTGTGTGGGGGACTGCACTTGACTTTAACCCATGCACTGTCCTCCAGCAATAGATCCTCTCCAGCAGCTCTGAAACGAGCTAAATACAAATAGCTGCTATGCTTCAATTTGGAGTTTTCTTCGTTTGAGAAAGAAATATCTCAACTAATTTGTTTCTGCCATTGCTCAGTTTTCCTTAACTCATGAGAACCAAGAGAAAAGCAGGATGATCTGACCAATAATCCCAAATGGAAATCAGGTTTGGCAGCCTGGTGTGAAGACAGGATATAAATCCAGGGTAAAGGCCTACTATATGCCATTTTTAACTCAATTGTTTACTCTACAAGAACACAGTAGGGCTTTGGAGGTGTAAAGGGAAATGACATAAAGCTATGAAAGAAAGGCAAGGGCTAAGCACAGCTTGGGCTCAGAAAAATCAGATGGTTCCTTTACCTTCTGCTCCAATAGATACTAGCTTGACTCCTTTGCTGGCAATGAAATCCAAGGCCTTGTTCACATTGGATATTTTGTGCACTCGCATTTTGCCTCTTTCAGGCTTAGCCAGACGTTCACCTAATAAGAAAAGAGGCAAAAAAATAAAAGTATTAGAAAACAATTCCGAACCTGTTCTTCTCTGGTGCATGTTTTCTGTGGTGTGGCTCTCACTGCTCAGCCTGGCAGAGGAAGACCTCCCTGCATCCTTTCAGGACAGCCATGCTCACTGTTTAAGCATCCCCAGAAAGAATCAGACAGAAAAGTATATTTTTGATGCATCACAGATAAGTTGGTAACAGAGAACCTGTCCTTTTCAGAGGAGGTTTGTGTCAGAGGTGAAAAAATCTGTTAAACCCCCCTGAGCTAGGCAGTGGAACCAACCTCCTCCATACACAGATAAAGAGGCCTGGAAAGAGCACAAACTCCCCTCCCTGACAAAGACAGGTGAGGAGCTCTCCTCCAGCATTTGCAACACAACTTAAAAAGCAAATCTCTCCTTGGAACAACTACAATCAAATATGAGGGTGATCTTGTACCGTGCCTTTTCTTTCCCTCAGCCAAGATTCAGACCTCCTACCTCTCTAGTCTCTCCTTTGAATGGCCAAAATTGCCTGTAGCAGGAAATAAAATTACTTCTTTGGCAAAGTGGCTTTATAACTGTAAGGACTGTCACATCACCTCCTTTCCATTAAGTCTGATGTATTTCTAACTCCATACTAGGTCTTTTACACAAGTGCATTTTAAATGTTTATACTGAAGCACAAAGAAGGAAGCAGCCTAGCCCTGAGGTAAGAACAGGTTAATCTCTGATAGAAATCAGTCTTAGCATAACACCCAGTTCCTGACTGCAACAAAGCTGGCAGATTTGGAAAAGCACTTTCCAACCTTATTTATTTGAAAGAGGTGCATCAAGTGCAGTCATGTCCTCCTTGATAGGCTGCTTGTAACTACACTCAGAGTCTACTTCTACTAACAATAAACCAAACAGAGTAAGCAAATTAAAGCTTGGACAGGTGGACTTTTCAAAGAAACCTCATAGAAATACAATTAGATGGGATTTCAGGAACCACCTGTATATGACACAACATTAGAAGTGAACAATCCACTTCCATATCACAAGCTCCAGAATACAAAAACAATCTAAAGAAAACCCAAGCCAGTTTTGTACTTAAAAAATTATAATTAAAAGGCGATCAAATGGGCAAGTCTAGGCAAGTCATTTGAACTATTCAGTTCCAAAAGTCTCCTGCTATATACTGAACTGAATTTTTAAGTCAATGTAAGCTGACTCAAACCCTTTATTTGAGGTTTAAATGTGAGAAGAAAAAGTAGTTGGCTTCCTAATGCAGGTGTGAGGAAAAGCTAAAACAGAGAAGAGAATACTATCTCCATAACCATGCCCTCTGAAGGAAAAGTCTGGAAATTACAGTCCTTTAGAAGTGTTTAAGTGGTTACTGTAAAGTGGTGTCATTATCTCTCACTCTAACGGATAAAACCAGATTAATTTTTAAAAGGAAACATTGATGTCTGACAATTTAAGTAAAAAGATGTATTTTATGGTTCTAGCTCCTTCCTAGGATTAAAAAAAACAAAAAACAACTCTTTTGCTTTAATGGAACCTCAAGTACATGTCACAGTACACTGCTTTATTTTTCCATTTGGATAATGCTAGTCATTCTAAAGGAAAGTTGAAGCATTTTTTGTGACGGTTATTTGCCACAGTTTCACGACATTTTCACGTATAATTTTACAGTAGACTTAAGCAGTCGTATGCAGCCAAATGTCAACAAATGGGTTGAGCCAGCTAAAACCCAGGCATTTCCTTCAGTTCAACACGACTGTAAACTAGCCTTGCAAACAGAAAAATAAAGACAAGCGATTGGGTTTCAGCTGGAAGAGCAAGCTGATCCAATTCACCTTGTGGCCGCATGAGCAATGCCAGTGCAGTGGAGAGCATCTGAACTGCTCTCCCTAGGGCTGGGGAGAGCAGGACTGTTCCCCTGACAGCCACGAGATCCTCGACTAATTGATGGTGATTGCAAACCTCTCTCACATTCAAATCCTTTCTCTGTGAACTTTTTAGCTTTCAAAACCCAATGGCTATTTCCTTCAGACTTGGACTTCATTACAGACTTAGATTTCCAGAAAAAGGGATCATCTGGTTCCATGCTGTACATTATTAATGATGTGGAATGTTAAAAGGACGCCTGCTAGAAATATGTTCTACTTCGAGCTATTGGCATCATTGGCTTTATTTCTCAGTACTTCTCCTAGCTGACAAAATGAAAATGGTCTAGTACTCTCTTTCATTCTCTGATCCTCATTAAGTAGCCTAAGGCTGTGCTTTAAAAGCCAAACCATGCAAGAATGTGTTGGCATAGAAGTTGTTCACTGCAAATCTGTTTAGGAAAAATTTCAATTAGTGACTCTGTCTGTTTGGAGGGGAAAAAAGCACCTTACAACTTTATTTTAGAAGTATTAAATGTAAGTTTAGCCTTTTTCAGTCTTTAAAAATAATAATATTATTTTTAAAATGGCTTTGTCAGAGGAAGGAAATGTGGTGAAAAATTAAAGTGTATCTTTTGGGGCAGTTTCTAAGGGGGGGGGCTGCAGTTATTACTTCCAACCACAGAGGCCAACCAGAGAGGATCTGCAATGAGGAAGTTCCAGGACAGTCTGTGGAACTTCCCCTGCTGTACACTGACTAGGGCACCAAGGGGCTCTTGTGGGGCTAAAAGGGGACCTGTCAGCAGTACAGCTCACCTCCAGAAGGTGCCACACTGAGTAAGCACTCTCCTCTTGCAGACCATCATTGCTTCCCATACTTTGGGAAACTGCATTGGATGGGAAAACTGCTTCCCACTTGCCCCAGCTGCCTGGCAGCAATGTGTTCCCAAAGACACATGTGAGGGTCTCCCTCCCTGAAACAGGTTTCCAGTGGCAGTCCCTCCTCCACAGCAGGGTCTCCAGTAGCTTCCCTGATGCAGGCCCCATCCTTCCTGCCATGGCAGAGTGGCACAGCCACCCTGCAGCAGTGGCAGAGGGACATAGTGCTCCCTCATTCCCACACATGTCAGCCAGGTGGAGGAGGCGCTCAGCTCCACATGGCTCTCAGCCAAGCTGACCCAGCACTTCCATGGCTGAAAGCTCTCATGGCCATCATACTCTGGGTTAGAGGAGATTAGCCTGCCACAGAGTAATCCTGCCCTTGCCAAATTCCCATCAGCACTCTGCAGTCCCCCAAAATACATGAAGAGGAAAGTGTGAGCCAAGGGCTGAAAGGAAGGCCAGAAGCAGGAACTGGAGGGCTAACGGCCATCCAGAGATTCACCACTTTGGCAGATGATGAGTGGGAACCATGGCAAAAACATACAGGTGAGCCCTTGCCAAAAATCAGGAGACTCCTGACCCTCACATACTGCTCTCCATATGAGCTGCTAATTCCCCAGCTATGGACCTAAGGGGTTGCTAGAGGAGCTGGCAGCTGGAAGGAGGCTCTGTATGAGCAGTGGGGTTCACAATGGATAAGGGAACTGCAGTGACAGAAGTGAAATGAGGAAAAAATGTCCTATGTATCTCTTTTTTTGCCACTGTACTAAGGAGAGCTGCATAGCTTCTGCTGTCTCTAGGGAAAGGATGTTCAGTCTTAAGTGTGTGAAGGACCCTGGTCTCTGGTGGGATGCAGTCCCCAGCTGCCCCCCATCCCTCTGCCCACTGGCAGTGCAGCAGCAGGCTGCAGGCACAGTGCCGCTCCGCACTGGGACAGGGACATGCCATGCCCACACCACTGCAATTGGAAGCCACTGGCCTCTTCCCAAACAGAGGTGGATCTGACAGGCCCTGCCAGCGGGCTACCAAAGGGACAACAGCAGAGGAAGAGTGGGAGGTGATGCAAGGAAATTAAGCAGCGTGAGATACAAGATCCCCTGCTTTAGCACCAAGCCTCATCTGCCTTCTCCTATACATCCTTCTCTCCCCTATCATCCAGTCCAACTATTAGAAGCTAAGCCATCAAGGCCCATCTGCCCCAGTGTCCAGGCTGCAGACCTGCCTCTCTGAGGGTACATGAATACAGAAAATACACTAACAGGACTCTGCTACCTCATTTCTTACAGGCACTGCAGAAACAATGTGCACACTGCAAAGTTCTGATAGTGTTTCCAACCCAGATCCCTCCAGACCACCAGCATGGGCAAACCCCCTGAGATTTCATTCTACATTCATAACTTCTTGAAAAACACTGATGATAAACTGACAGAATCTTCGCATAAAATGGTAAAAGGGAAGGTAAGGAAAGAAAAGGGACATAGGAAAAGCAGTCTGAATGCTACTATCATGGCCATTTTATTTGAAAGCATACCAAGGTCAGGAATTCAAGTCACTGAGTTGCTCTAACTGGCTCAAAAGCCACCAAAAGAAATTGGGGGTGAACAACCCCAGTTTGATAAATACAGTCTTGCCCTCTTTCAATCCCTCCTACAACACTTTACTAAGGTATTTATTTCATGAGCACATCAAAAAGGATTACTGCTTATATGAAATAATCCCTAGGAGATATCTGTCTAGTAGTGGGACATTTGTGACACTGAGTAAAAACAAATCTGATCTAACTTGTTCATGCCACTGCTTTTATTTCAGACTGAGCATTTGGGGATTTTGCTTTTCTTTGGGAAATTTTTTTCCCCCCCAATGAAGGCTTGAGCATTGAGCTCAGATTGAAACTAGAATGGAAAAACTTCAGTCATGGCTGAAACTGAATGATGCAGAAGATTTACTACATTGACTCCCTTCTTCCAGTAACTTCTATCATCTTCCCACTGCCATGCTGTTGTGGTATGATTTCCCAGTGCAGCATTCCCACACTCCCCAGGGCTGCTTCATCAGCCCTGGCAAGCAATAAGAACCATTGCCTGGATCTTCACAGGAGGCTGTACATTCCTAACAGGCAGAGAAAAGCCAAGAAGCTGGAGCAGGAATGCAATAGGCAGCCTCCACAAGCCATGAGCTTTGGAGTACATTCCAAAATGGCCACTGCTGGAGACATGTACTTGTTAGGAAGAAATTTGTTCTGAATCAGGAAGCAGCTGTTCTTACATTCCAGCAAAAACTGCAGCATTACAGCCCTTGCAGTCAGTTTCCTGCTTGGGCAGCACCACACAGAAGCTCTCTCACCTGAAATGACTTCCAGAAGTAACATGAGTTTAAGACCATCCCTGAAATCTTCCTCTATGTTCTCAATCTGTGTCCCAGCCTTGCGGAGGTGAGAATTACACCATGCTGTAAATGTCTAAAACACAGGAAAGAAAAAAAAAAAAAAAAGGCAGTCAGTAATCTTCCCACAAACCAAACAACAGTTCCCAACCAACCAAATCAGTGTTGCTAAGTACCATGACAAACACTTATTAGGTTATTTCGTGTCCATCCAATGTCTTGGAGCACAAGCATTTGCACCTCTACATACCCAAGGAAGTTGTAGGATGTTTCTGTAGCAGGGAGAATCTGAGACAGTAATTTTACAGCTCCAGCACATCTCATGTTCTGGAGAGACTTCTCATTTTCTGTTTGGCTTAGAATACCTTGAAAATGATTTTAAAGCATACTGAGTGCTCAGATTGCTAAGGACTTCCAGTGGTATTAGATAACACATATTAATACGAAGGAGAACAGAGAACAGCATTCCAGATGATCTTGTCTCTAGAGAGGTGCTTGAGCAAAAAAAAGAACCATTCTTCAACTACTTCTGGTCTACTCCATCCCCAGCAGCCCTTAGACACTGAAGGACAGCATGCTGAGCTCCTCAGCCACATAAATCACATCCCAGTAGGGTCTGTCCTGCTGCCTCCATTCTCACTGACTAACTGCTAAGCAGACCTCCCTTTCCTACCATCGTTCCACCTTTCCTCCCCCATCACATGCAGGAGTTCTTACTTTCTGAACAAGGATATTATCACCCATCTCAGTGGAAGTGCAGGTCCTAGAAAGGATATAGGTGACCCTTAGTGACACTACTGTCTAGTGCAGCCCCAAACTTCCACTACTTGAGAGCCTCTGGCAGAAGAATCATTGCAGCCATCTCAAAAATAAAATCACAGCCACTCTGTAATTAGTGATACCATGCACCACCACTGGAACAATAATACACGTCTCAAGTGCAGGACATACTGAGGCCCAAACTACAGTACAGTCAGTACTATGCGGGCTAAAAAAAACTTTTTGAAAGCACCTTCTGACCTCAACTAGTCAAGATCAAAGTATCTCTCATGTAAGAGAAATTAATTTCACCACAACAGATGACAACACATTTTTTGTGGTTGCAATCTGTAAGCCCATGCTCTGAACAATGGCATGTGGGGCACTGACAGGGGAGAGACCACCTCTTCCAAGAGATGTGACAGAAGAAGTTATCTCAAAATAGCACCATGTGAACTGGTCTGAAAGAGAAGAGTTTGATGGTCAAAACACAAGCAGCAAATATAAAACATCTCAGACACTTCTGTGTGCACAGACTTAAATAGGTGAATCAAAGAGCTGAATTTCATCTGACCATGCAGAAGCTGTTTGACACAAAACTACTGTTTGAAGAGTAAATGGTAGCAACCAGGAGGACAAGTTTGTTCAAGTGCTAATGTATGTGTTTCATGGTGTTTGAACAGCAGACCGAGTAAACTCTTTCCTTTGTACAACCTGATAACCCCTCTATCACTCTCTAAATAGAAGGGAGATGTTACTCAAAAATGAGTGTATCCAAAAGCTCAGTGCTACCACAGGGCAAGTCTTCCCTCCCTCTCCCAGATGTGGCCCTAGAGCCAATTCAACTCACTGACCCAGCAAAGAAAATGGTTTACTTTCTTAAGACTGGTCTGCTCAATAGTGCATGGAGGCAGTTCAGCAGAATCTAAAAAGACTCTGCAAAGGAAAATTGGGCACACAAGGACCAAGCAGAAGGGTGGAGTGGACCACAGCAGCCATGTCATTTTAAGCTGCTGGGGAACCACAGAAGGAAGGACTCATTTAACACTGAGGCACAGCATGCCAAAAATTTAGAAATGCTTCACTACTACTTATACCATGCATGGGATTTCAAAAGAAAGATTACCCCAAATGGCAACAACGTTGCTCTTAGCTGCCTCAAAGCTGGGCTTTCACTACTAACCTGCTCTCATTTGAGTTCACCAGACCACAAATAGTGTGGCAGAATCTTTCCTTGGAAAAAGCATTGCTGAACAGCTGCCGAGCTTTCCACGGCTGCACTCTGGCCTTGTTCTCCACTGGGACTGTGGGATGGAGCAGGATAACAGCACAGCTGTAAATACTTTTATGGCAATGGCCCTTTGGACGGATGCATGTATTGCGAAAGTCTGGGATCTCTTTTTTCAAAATAGCGTGGTTTCCTTCCAGATTTGGAAGCTTGGAAAAAAGAAGAGTAAGTAATTAAGCACCTTTTATTGCTTTTTATTGTTAATCCCCTGAGAAAAAAAAAGAGGTGGTAGGGTTTTTTTTGAATAAGAGTGGTTTTATTTGGAAAAGGGCCCTGTATTCTGAAGTACATCCTTTTGGTGCTATTTTCTTCATTCTACTGCTTGAGCTGTATTACAAGAAGAGAGGTTAATTTATTTGGCTCCCTTTTGCAGCCAGGCTACTTCCCTCTTCCAGAAAGGGCAAATATGAGCAGAGACACTTTCAAATGCTACATTATCATCACATATCGAAGTATTAGAGCAAGTTATGTCAGAAAGGTTGCGGATGCCCATGAATCTCCTTCTCATATCTGGAAAGCAGACAAAGCAAAATACTTGAGCTAGTGTCTGGGCCTGAGTGACATTAGAAAATTCATGTTGATTTGAGGAAGAATCCTGAGATCTAACTCACAGGCCACAAGGCTGCAGTTTTATTTCTTGTCTGACTTCTCTGAAGTAATTTCAGTTTTGTTCTCCATCAGCCCAAAGCAGATCAGACATGTCTGCTTTAAATCACTGATAATCACAACAGAGCTCTACAGGGCATCCCTCTGCACAGCACCGACTTCTCAACTGGAACCATCTGAGTCTCATCATAGCCTCAGACAGGCTGAAGTGACACAATTCTGCAAAACACTGCCATAGCCACGAGTGGCAGAATGGACACTTCAGCTTCTCAAGAACATAGACCATGAAGGGTGAATAGACAGAGCACACACAGTTTCCCTAAGACAATTCCCAGATCCATAGACACTTTCTCAAGGCATCTGCAGGTCCTACATGAACTCCAACAAGCATAATACTATAAGCAGCACAATAGCATATGTGAACAACAACAACCAGTATCCCAGTGTGGATGCATGAGGCCATTTTACAAGAAAGCAGGATTATGAATGCTTTTAATAACTGCAGTGGGACTCACAAACTGTATCCACCACAGATCAACCCACAGCAATATCTATCAAAACATAAACATCAGAAAACAGCTTTATGTTGCATTTACTGTCCATACTGCAGAGGGGTAGAGTATCTTCTTACTTCAAAGCAGTAAACTGGAAGGAGATCTGACAGATAGGTGAAGCCTGGAGAAAAGCATCAGAAAAGTAGAGGGAAGCAAGAGAAGGGAGAGCTAAAGTTTTTGCCTTTCACTGAGTCTTCCAATCCTGGCAGTCTTGTTTAGAGTCATTTTTACTGACTTGGCTTCATGCATCTGCACAGGATCCGTGTGATTCTAGAAAACCTACTGAAAGGAAACCCACTCACCCCAGCACCTTCTGGGGAACACCGCTCCCTCTCCTCAGTCCTTAGGTCACAGCTACCAACGGCAACTGCCTTGGGGGGCTGCTAAGCCCTGCTGCGCTGCCTGTCACCAGCAAACAAGTTTTCAGAAGTGGAAAGGTCTGTCAAAAGCAGCCAGCCACCTTTCGGGTGCAGGCCTGGCCCTGGGAGCAGTCAGGCAAGGAAAAAACCACAAAAACCCACCACACCTGTATTTGCTGTGGTGAGGTGACTTGCACCCCAGTTCAGAGGGCAAAAACACACTGCCAGGCGGGAAGCTGCTCGGAAACAGCAGATGTTCTTCCTTGCTGTCTGCAGACACAGGAGTCTGGAGATTATTCTCCTGCTTACTTCTAACTCCCTGTCCCAACGACAAGAAAACAAATAGTCTGTTAATCTTGAGGCTTATGGAAGTTTCAGAGCTGGAAAACTACTTACTGTTAAATAATAGCACAGAAACCTCACACCATAAATTTTCTGTGGCAACTGCACAAGAGGTGCAAACAGAGCTGTGTTTCTTGGCCCTTGGATCTTTCCATATATTGTACTCGTAATTTTATTTTTGGACACAACAGATTGCCAGGACACCCCTGCAGGTCTGCCTCTTGTTCACTGTTCACTGTGGAAGACATCTGATGAAATGTGTCTGCATGTACATGGATGCATTTCTCATCACTGCTCTCTGTACTCCTTGCTCCTACCTAGCTATGACTGGTAGTTTTTTGAGGTTTTTTCTTTTCTTTTTACATCCCAGCCTAATCAGCAAGATCCTTGACATCAAGTTCAACTCTTGCTATTTGGCTGCTGGGTCCTGCACGAACAATGGTATTCTACCACAATATAACCTGTCAGATAATGAAAAGAATAAGAAATGTTATTAAAAGCAAGCAAATATGATTTAACTGTTCTGCTGCCTCAGCGTATTTACTGTAGGGGTATCCTCTACAAGCCTACCTGCATACCTATTTTAACAGCCATGGACACCCTTTTTCTTGACACAACATGAGAATCCTTGCTTCTTCACTGTATTAACCCTTTCCCAGCCATAAGCTAGTTAAAACAACAGCCAGGTGATAAACAGTCCTGCAATGAAAACTCTAATGAGACCTCATCTTCAGCTAGGTCCTTCCAGGTATCTCTCAGCTCTGTCAACTGCAAACCTACCCATACCACTTGTGCATACACACATGCACTCTCTGGTATGCTTTGCACTGCCCCAACATTTGCTTTTGTTCCTGAAAGCCAATAACCTTTCCCCTCCACACTGTTATTTCCAATCTAAGTACCTTTCTGGTACCAAAGTGGCTGAGGCAGAATTCCTGAAACCTGAAGAAGCAGGACAGTAAGTCAACATTTTAAAGAATGTTTCTGCCTCAACAGCAGTAGGACCATGATACCACTCAGAGCAGATCTAGAGAGCTCTCTGTTGAAAGAAGGCAGACATAAGGTACTTGAGCTGCTAAGCTTTTTAGCAGTGTAAATGTTGAAGCTACCACAGCCACATAAATGACAGATATTTTAAAAAAAAGGCCAGTTTCATCTCTTTGTGGCTGTGATAGTGACATTCCAGCTTTATCTGACCTTTCTAGATGCTCTTTACTTCTCTCTTTGCTAAATCACTCTTCCACACAGCCCTGCTTTGCATGGGTGAATGTAAACTTTCTGACACAGCCAAGAGACTGCCGTATTTGTGTAATAGCCCTGGAGAAGCTGTAACTGAGCCAGAGTGGTGCTCATTGCCTCCCTTCTGACAGGAGAAAGGTCTGGCTTAAGCAGAAGAATTCACGGGAGTACTGCCTCTCCAGACCACCACCACCCTGCTCGAAGAGCAGCAGTGTTCACAGCCACCAAGGCACCCTCATTCCTTGTGTTTATGCTGGGGGATGAAAGTACTTCAACACAGCTCTGCTGTTGAGATTTGTCCGCAAAGGTTTGGCTCCTGTTAAGAAGGAGATGGAGCTGCTAGCACACAAATCTCAGTCTAACAGCATAGGCTGACTACACATGTGCTCTGCAAAGGGAGGTCTTGAGTGGGCTGAAAGCTACGGGTGCTAGCCCAGGCTTTCTTCTAGTGTTGTAGGGGGAATGACAGCAGGACTCCCTTTCCAGTCATCAGAAAAGAAAGCAGGATGTTCAAACAATACTTCATACGTGGCTGAAAAACAAAATCAATTTACCCAGGTGCAAGTGCTGCACTTCTGCTAGCCATGTAGTTAACAGTGTACCCGGGCTTCTGACTGCACAGCTGGGCTGTATTCCCTGCCTGGCCTGAATGCAAACCCTCCATGGCTCCTGTTTACTGCAACACCAAACACTCCTTACAGGACTGCTGGGACAAATCAGCTAATTCCTGCAATAACTTCTGCAGCCGAGCCCATGCTGCAAGGAATTTTATTTAAATAAAATTATCTGAAAGAAGGACTGATGCAATCATTTAATAACAGCTAATAGTTTATTATAGCAGGCAGCAAACTGCTGCGCACACAGCTTTTTTTAAGCAATCGGATTACTAATAAAGCAGTCCATCTGCCCAACAATGGGATCCTTTCCACCTTAGTAGTCTGGAAGCTGAACATACTGTATCAATTAAGGAGGATGCTAGCCCATGGCCACCACAAATATCTCTCTCTTGCTACTTGAACAGACAGACCAGGCCATCATCAACTTACTAACTGGAAGGATTTGGCTGGGGAGGCCGTGAAAAATAAAGCTCAACAATCCAGTTCCAGTTTCCCCTTATTCAGCAGTAACTCATTTACCAGCATTACCTCTCAGGGTCTCACGTGATTTTCCCCTTCCTAATGCTACTGCTCCGAATTCTCCTTCCACATTTTAAAGCACTTGGAAGAAATTCTGGGGTCTCGTGGGTGGCTGCTTAACAGCCTCGCCACACTCAACACAGACTCAATTGACAGGCTTGGTTGCAGCTTCTTTTTCTGCACAAGTCTGTGATATAAGCTGACAAGGAGGTGCTCATTTAATTGGGCAGTAATTACAAAGTAATCCTAGATCCTGTCAACACCGTGGCACAAGAAGGACTATGGCTGGACATAACAAATCACACCAACAACCCTAGCGAAGAAAGCTGGGCATTAGAAAGGCTGTTCATGAGAGACGACTGGCCCACTGCATATTTTCTCCACCCATGTGCTGCAAGTGACAGAAACTTTATACACATACATATTACTGGTTTTCAATAGTGCTGGAGGAAGTGCAGACCTACTACAGCCCTGCTTCTGTATACTACACCACTTGGATTACTCCTTGGTGTGCTTGGATGTCTGCTAGAAAAATACTCAAAAATGGTCGTCCTCTCCCCTCAGGGTAGCTCTAGGTATTACAGATCCTTTACACAAACCTCATCACAAGTACAGGGAGACATCTGAAGTGCCTTTTATTTGAACCTGAATTAAGAGAAAAGTCACCATTTGCCATATTCCCCAGTCTCATCTTCTAACCTGAAATACCTTCACTGCATGTTGCTTTGCATTTGAAGCCACATTACAATTTTGAAAAGAAGAAAGGCATTTGATAAACCCTTTTGGTATTTATGTTCCAAGAGCAGTCTCCAGGACACAGGGCTAGTTCAAAGAGCTTGGTTTGTGTTGACAAGTTACACTATCAGCAGCTGACCTCTAAAGAATTACAGGTATGATGCTTAATGAGATGAAGGCTGCGCAATGAAGAGCTTTGCTTTCCAATAGACTTGGCCTTTTAGAAAGGCTGAAGGAATTAAATGGATACGCAGAAGGAATCATTACAGACTCAACACAATTTCAGCAGCTCCACAAAAGGAGTTCAGTACTACTAGCATCAGCGCTAATGTCCTGTTCTGGCTTAATTGCTGAGTTCTGAGCTGAAAGACAAAATATAGCCCACACTACTTTCTCAAGTGGTGTGCCCTGAAAACGGGAGGTATCATTACACTGCACTGTGCAGTACCAGCATCCACTCAAAGAACCATCTGGTGGCTGCATAAGGACTTACCAAAGGTGAAAAGGCAAATTTTAAGTCTACTTGCATTTACCAACCCCAGGGCACAGGCCCTACAATTTGGAAACACAGAACTCAGTCACCACTTTTTAGCCACTTTCCAAAACCCATCTCTGCAGCTCAGGATGAGAACAACACTACAGCAGCACAAGCTCCATCCCTAAGTGAAACAGCATAAGCCGGTTTGGATCCCACTGGTAGTGTGAAGTTCTGCACTGAAGTCTCTGTCCACAGGAGCTAGGAACTGCTGCATAGAGAAAATAAACTCTTCTGACAGCCAATTCATCCTTTTGGACACTGGCAATGAATCAGCAGCACATCACTTGCAAGAAGTGCCAAGTAAAGTCAGTGCAGGAGTTTTCATTTTTGCTCAGTGGAATACAGTTCTCAATGTCTTGCACAGTTTTTAATTCTCATATCCTGGAAGACAGGATAAAAAAAGAAAAACCCAAAGTCTGCTCCACACTGGCTTCCCACTGGCGTGGTGTTAACTGCTTTGGAGCCAGAACACGCCCTTTTATTAGCTAACAACAGGCTGAAGCGGCGAAGGGAGAAATCTCAACCCAGCACACTTCCTGTCCAACACAGGGTAAATATTTGTTCTCCTCTACATTTGTGCCTCTAGAGCATTTAACTCCACTTCTGCTACAGAACCACACCATTTCACAAAGAATCTGCTTCTGGTATTTGAAAGCTACTGACCATTAAATCAATGAGTTGGTTACTATTTCAGATCAGTAAAGTATAAGGTCTCTTTATCTCTAAGTTACCAGAGAGCACAAATAGCTAGAAAAACACAAGAAGCCTTCCAACATGGAAAAACCATTTAAAAACCCTCAAAACTGTACAAGGATAGCAACTGGCTAGAAGTAAGGTCTTTTAGAGTGTAGCATCAAGTTCAGACTAGCAAGACTCTTCATTATACTCCTCTCCTCTATGAAATCAGCTCATAAATGTCAATTTGCTTCCAGCTCTCTCGTAGCAAAAACTAAACAGAGCTTGTCTCTGCATTTTATATGCTGAATTTCCTACATGCTTCATAGCATTTCAAGATATACTGGAAGAAATCACTCTACCACACTAGGATACAACTATTTATAGACTGAAAAGTGGCAACAAACCACTGAAAGCCAGACTGTTCAATTCATGGAAGCTGAACTCCACCTGCTCAGCACAGGATAGGGCCACGACACCAGGATGAAAACCTGCACAGGCACCCTTATATTGCTGATGGCAGGCCTGCACTTTATCCCTCACCATCCAGGTTTATTCAGACCCAGTACTGATTTCATTGTGAAGGTGAGGTGTCACCCACCTGGTCCCAGGAACAGGCTGGGGGGAAGAGAACACCTGGCACTGTAACAGCAGGATATGCAGCTCTGCTCCAGCTCTGGCCTATCTGAGAGCATGGACCAAAGGTACAAGATTTTTTTCAACTTGAAGCAAGTCAGGGAAGCACCTTCCCTCTGGTAGATTCACAGGCAGACACAAATAAAACTGCTCCTACGAAGATTTGTGTTGCTTCTGCCATGAAGGTATTTGTGTGGGGCCTATCAGTTTATACTAAGTCCAAAGAGCCAGCAGTACAGGAGCTGATCTCGCTGAAAGCCCTTCTGCAGTGTAGGTTCAGAGACATCTGGGGCTGCCTGGGAGGATTCAGAGGTGGTGTTTTTCTGTGGCTCTTCTCTGGCTGTTTACTTTGCTGATGATGGGAAAGGGAGGAAGAGGAAGTTACATCTTCATTTATCCAGATTTTTTAAATACAGAGCTCTATAAGCAGGTTGACTAATTGAAAGAACTGAATGTATTGCCCATTGCTCTGTATGGATGCTACAAAACTAGCACAAAGCATTGGCAGAAGTTTAAGGACTCTGCAGCTCTGGAACATAAAAAAAAAAACTTGAAATAATCTGGTTTTCTAAGGGATGATGCCAAATGTTTTGGATAAAAGAAATGATAGCTGCATTTCAAGCAAGAAAGGGCCTCCAAAATAGTGTCTGGCATGAAACCTTAGAAGCTTTAGATGCCTGTCAAAGAGCAAGGAATCAGAAAGGATAGGCTACATGGCACAGATGTACTATGTATTTGGGTTTCACTCCCATCACCAGTTACACCAACTCTTAGAAAAAAATTAAGAATTTTGGATACATTTGGCCCCTTGGCCATCGTCACTGTCCCTGACACAATGTGCTATCAACATTCAGAGCTCTCACAGTCATTTCCAACTGTGAAACACGTAATTTCCAGCTCCAGAAGAGTGCCTTTTGAACAAGGTCTGCAATTATTAAGGTCATTCACCTAAAATGGGATTTTCCAAAATTAAGACAATTGCTTCTGGGACGAGATGACTCTGATTCACATGTGCTACCAAGGAAGTAAGGGCCCTGAAGATGCATAGGGATCTTACTGTGCTAGGAACTACCATACACAGGGTGAAAAGCTGCTCTGTGCTCCAAAGCACTTCAATGTGAGTCTCGAGATCAATGTGGAAGTAAGTAGGCAGTGTAAGGGTGCTTAGCAGTGGTCTCAGCACACCCACAGCCTACCTCTTGTCATTTTCTATAACAAGATCATAGTAAACTAGAGAGACCTGATCCACAAAGACTGATCCTGTCTGAAAAAGGAACAAACAGTTCACAGCCTCTACAAGCTACACAAACGTCTCTGAACTGCAGCCTCCTATGCAAGACCACAGGCCTGAATCCCCCCCACTCTCCAATGTTTGGAGCCATCACCTTGTTCTCAAATAGCTACATCCTGCAGCCACAGTGCCATTCTGCTCTACTTTGGTCCATGCTGTTGGTGCTGCCAGCCTAAGGTAAGGGAAACAACATATCTGTGCCAGTCTATAGCAGATCACACCTAAGCAAGCGAGGAGGCAGCAGAAACAAGAGCAAGAAAGCAATTGAAAATCAGGGGCTCCTACAAGTGCAGGCTGACATCTCACAGCAGAGGTAAGAATGGGAGAGGTTGAAATAGGGCCTTAAAACAAAGACAGGTACCTCATATTTAATAAGGCAAAGAAAGGGATGCTACTGAAGAGACATGAACTGAAGGGCATGTTTAAAATTATGGATAACAAAAATTACTGCTGCAGCTGTTTGGGTGAGTGTGATTGGATTGCTTCATGGAGGTTAGAAAAAAAAATATTGTCATTACTCAAACATAAGATAATTGAGAGTCTGTGTGAGAGCTGCATGGAGATTCATCAGCCATTCTGGACCAAATAAAATGTCAGGTCAGAGCAGGGAATGTCACATCTATTGGATAAAAGAATTTAACAGATCTGGGGGAAGGCAAGATACTGAATGTTTACATAAAGGCACTGTAAAAAAGTCTCACAGCTAACCCATGTGAGCAGTAAATGTCTTCTAAAATGCAAAATACAGAACTGAGCCTTGCGAGCCCTGAAAAGGGACCACCTGAGCACCCCTTCTTCCTCCCACCTCCACCCCTGCAACACAGAACAACACAGAGACTAAGGTGGAACTGCTCCTCCATCTACCCCCAAGCAGATGTGCTGCTTTCATTCATACAAACAGAGCAGCAGGAGTTGTCACCTTTTACTGCTGTTACCTCTGCAAAGCCAGCACAGACAATTGGGATGGGACTGAAACCTCACCTTCTCACACATAAAGAGAGGCTAAGTCTTTATCGTGCCACAAGCTTTCCAGTGTGTCCACTCTGTGTCTAATTGAACTTGCAGGCCTTCAACAGCTCACAGACAAGTATTTGTCAGGATGATCAGATCCTCAGTAAATTACTGGGAGTTGACCACAGGAATTTCACCTCCCAGGCTTTAACTCTTAGGTGGCCTCACATATTTGCAGTTGTAGGTTCAACAGTTTTTTCACTTATAGTTTAAGTAACTTAAAGTTTAAATGAAACTACTAATAAAAACAAAAAATCATATAGATCAGTGTCTCTGTGTCCTGTGGTTGTGGGGACAAGTATTTATTAAGGTAATGGCCATATTTAAAATTGAATTGCATCATCACTTACTTTTAATTGGATACCAAAAGTACAAAAGCTACTATGAGGGGTGAGATTATGAAGATGGTCTTTTATGGAATCTTAAGACATATTCTGTGCTTAGGCATGAACATGTCATCTAAGAGTAGAATACAAAAGGATTTAAACTCTCTAAAATAGCACTGAATAGCTAGTTATTTCTCTGTGAACATCACAGCCCAAGGAGGGGTCTAATTAGTGAGCATCTTCATGGGCCTCAAAGCATCTGCATGTCCCTGCAAGCTTCTAGCACTGACTTACCACCACATGCACTGCAAGTGATGGGATCTCCTATCTTCATGCAGTAAATATAGTCCTGACTGGTACTGAGGTGTGCTTTGAGTGATCTGTGCCACGTCTGTGGGTACACCTGGACAGCACAGTGGAAAACAGTGTAGAGCATCTAGGCCAAGGTACCAGAAACTGTGGTGGTAGTACAGCACAGCTTAGTAATGGCTATCTAATATAGGAGCTGTAACAGATAGGGTCCAGTTCCCTGCAGAGATTGGGACCCAGCAAACATGGGAACTGAGGCTTGGTAGGACAATGGAGCAAAGACAGGGAGTTCACATCTTCCCAGCATGTCGTGTTCAGACAAGGATGCAGATCTTAAAACAAAGTAAGAAAAAAAGGACCGGTGAAGATTAAAAATCATGATAGGGCATAATTACAGCAGAAGTTTTGTTCCAGACTGCTGTGGTTCAATGTTTCAGACATCCCAGGAGACCAGCAATTGCATTAAGAGAGATGGAGGCAATGCTGGCTCACCCAGCATAACATTTGGCTGAGGATAGCACAGCACCATCCCATGCATCCTTTGATTTGCTGTCTTTGCTCCAAACTCATGCTCCTTGGCCCTGCCCACAGCCACCAAAAATTCAGGCTGGGAATCTAAGTACAATATACTTAACTTTACGGGGATGCAATCTTTAAAGACCTTCTTGATCTCATGAGCAAAACCTCATATTTTTATCTATTTTTATCTTAATTATATTGTCTTGAGACTGTTTATGTAGTTTATCAAAGCAAGAAACACTGTCTAAATGAAGTCAGATGTGGGACTGATACCAAGGATTAAAAGCAAAAGAGAAACATTCCAGTTGTTGGGCATTTTTGTTCTTTCTTTGATCTTTTATTCAACTTGAACCATTAGCAAAGGCAGTTCCAGTTCTTAGTAACACAGTAGCTCTGACTTAATATCTATTAGTATTGTTTGCTGTATTAAAAGGTTGTGCTACAGGTTTATAGTCTAATTTTCCAAAATTTTTACGAAAGGGAAAAAGGAAGCGAGACTTAAAGACACATGTACCAGGGATCTGCGATACTTCGGGAGGGTGCTGAGCTTGTTAGAATGGCTGCCCTAGGTAAAGCCTGGGAAAGGCAGCAAACTTTCTGGACTTAACCCAAAGGCTACCAAGGAGACTGTTTCCACTGACTGCTGGGAGTTGGGTTCAGGCCCTGCACTGTGGGGGAGAGTGGCAGAATGACAGAAAAAGTCTGATGACTCTAACCACATCCAAAGGAGATGTAAGGAGCTGCTGCATTATTTAAAAGCAGTCACGCAGAACACTTTACCAGATACTATTGGGAAAAAATTGATCTCTTTTTAAACCTAGCAGCAAGATTTTCACCATCCTGATGACAGGAAAGCCTAAGGGAACATAGCAGGAAACACACTGCAGAAGGAACTGGGAGGAAAACACTGCTAACCAGCCAGTTCAGCCCATCAGGAAATGTTTACTCTTTTTTATTTTTCCACGTTAAAATGCTGGAGGCTTCAAACTATGTTCTCTAAGAGACAGAGAACAAAGGGACATAGGGGACACAAGTCCCAGCATCCATGCCCTGGGCAAACAGACATTGCCATTGACTGGTGAGGACTTGGGGACCAGCCCAGGACTGCCTTCTGTTA
The DNA here is from genome assembly GCA_013400495.1 of Nicator chloris. NCBI lineage: Eukaryota > Metazoa > Chordata > Aves > Passeriformes > Pycnonotidae > Nicator > Nicator chloris. The sequence goes on along the minus strand of WAAE01002449.1, from coordinate 73,039 downwards.
AAGTAATGCTCTGCTCCACAGTCACCTTCTGAAAAGATGTGACAAGCCCAAAGGTAACCTATGTTATTAACACCACTCTACTGTGCCTGGCTTGGGAAACTGGCACACAGGGCAGCCAGGAAAGCACCTTAAATATTTGAACGCAGGAGCTGAATCTGTAGCAACTCCAATGGCTGAGGACAGACTGTGATTTAAGCACTAGCCACAGACACATTCAAATTCTTGCATTTTCTCATTTCTAGGAGATGAGGTCAAAGACCTCACCACAAGAGAGGACATATGATGTGAACTGGATGGTAGTGCCAGAACTCTGATGTTTTTTTTCTTTCTGTGCTCCATACATATCCAAAGCCTTTCCATTTATAGGCAAGGCCATTGGTATAAAAGGTGCATTCTTCATTAGACCAGAGGAAGCATCATTCTAGGTATGAAAATGTTAGCTCAGTTAAGGAGTAGGAGAAAAATCTCCAATGTTTTCCCTCACTAAGAGGAGCCTTCAGAGGGACAGAGGACTGAAAGAGAGAATAAAAATCATGTATTTTCATCACGGAAAATGAATATACCTCGGAGTTTATGGTGTGTTAGCAATTTCTAATAAAAAGCACTAGATAGCCTTTTTTTTTTTCTTAAACCAACTTTAGGCTGGAAAAAAGAGGATTGGAATAATTTGTATTTGGCATAACAAATGTCCCAAGTTACTGTGCATTAACGCAAATATCTTAAAAAAGAGCAAAGATAGAAGAAGAGTAAAATCCCAGCAGAACCAAAGTTAAAAGTAAATTTTTACAAGCAACTTTACATTATTTGTTAGTATTTTCCCTTCCTTACTGTAGCTCCATTTCAACCCTAACCATACTCTCATATACCTCCTTCTTAAATTGTGAGTGTTCTCAATTGATGGCTATGAATTCCCCATTTTTAGAAAAGCGAGCTTCAGGATAGCTCTGACAATTTGGGCTTTTTTCTATTCTACAGAAAAGGGTCTATTTACAGCAAGGGTGCATATAATAAAAATATTTTGTCACAAGTTGCGGAATTTTGCTCTAGCAGTGGAATTGTGATGTCTTTTGGGAACTGTAGTTCAGATGCTTCATGCTTCCACTTTCTTGTGCTCTGCAGGAACTTGTTTAAAGGCACTGTCCACCATAAGCTACCCAGCAGGATGGTACTTAATAGAGGTCTAATGGGTGCACATCATGGAAGATGCAATTCCCCTTGGAAACCACCTTACAGGTACAATTGAGGAATTGCTGATTGACCACCTACATACCAGCATTCCCCAAAGCTTTGTCAAGGAACAGGGCACATACACAGTGCTGCCAGTTTTGCCATCCATCATGCAGTTCCTCAACGTAGTGATGGCAGGCTGTCTCTAGGACAGTCACTGGGAAGTGACCATGGCAGCTCACATGGTGGTTTGCTGAAAGAGGAGGGCAGAGAGGCAACAGTAGGGTTTAAATTTCAATTCACCTGTAGGGAGATGGATGATGAATAGTTGAAGTGACCAATTTGAATAGGGTCAGGCAAAGATATTATTTGTCTCTGCTACTGTTTAAAGAGAAGTGGTGATGAAAATTGCAAGATGATAACTGCCACTGACTCGTTCTGGAACAGGAGGAGGAAAAAGGGGAGATGGGGTCTAGTTTTGTGTTTTCTTGCATGAGAGAAACTGCAAAAATAGCTGAGTGAAGAGTGTTGTGTTACAAGTGTTAATCTCAGTCTGGCAGTGGTGGCAACAGGTTTTGGTCCAGCAGCAGCTGGAGAGAACGATCATATGAAAAATCTTTACTATACATGAACATAAATATAGAATTTTCCATTTCTCTTCCTTCTTCCTGGAAGCAGATGGCATCTATTCCCAAAAGTTTCAAATAGCAGACACCGAAATGATCATTAGCTCTGTGGGCAAGGAATTACTTCTCCAGCTAAAAAAAATTGTATTTTGGCCTTGAACATAATGAACATAAATCCTGCAATACGAGACACGCTATCAGGTGATATGTAAATCAGATTCATTTTTAACCTCCCTGTCTGTCAAACAGAGCACAGGAGCCCACTGTGAGTCCAGCTGTACATTTACAGCATTCATGACCACAGGTGCAGTTAGTCCTTAGGGAAATACACTACAGGATGCACAAGGTGGAGGTGAGCATTTGCACAGGTTGCATCCACGTGTCTCTGTGAAGCACTTCCTATGCAAAGCTGTGCTCCGTTCTGATGAGCAGCTCACCCCACTACTGCTGCTAGTTCAGGTTTCCTTTTGGCGCTGGGCTCTGCTGAAACTGCTCAGAGACCACAAACCACACTTTAATAAACAAAACACATACACACAAAATAGAAATTCCACCACAACTAAAACCCAGCCATCTTTCTGCTCTTTCTACCTCCCACACTGAGCTTCAAACTTGCATTTAGAAAAATCCGAAGTGACCAGCTTTGTTCAAAGCATTAAAACAGCTGGAATACAGACACATTAGCAGTTCTAGTCTTTGTACGTAGCCACTGGTAATATGCCTGCATAAACTCGTTATAAGGGGTTTTATATTTGCTTCCATTTCTAGGTTGAGCAAAATGGGAAGAAGCCACACTAAGAAGCAATATTAGAGAACCCTAAAAGCTGGAGTGCTGTGCTCAGACACCTCAGGGCACCCCTCCACTCTGCTCAACAGCCAAGATGAGATTAGTTTAAAGAGGCCAAAGGGAGGACAGGGAGACGGCTGCAAGCATACCCTCAGATCAGAGTGCCCCAGAAACAAACAGACTGAGCACCCCCCTCGTTATGCACCAGAGAGCTTCAGTGTAAACACACCCTCTACTGAGGCAGAGAGCAGTAATATAAACCAGATGCTGTAGGGAATTTTTTCCCTCTTCGTCTGCACTAAATTTAAATACTGAGCTCTTCCTTTACCAATTTATTCTTAAAGGGCCTGTATGCTACTCTTCATCTCTGTTCCACTTGCTTGAATTTAACAGAGAACTCAGTAACCCTCCACACACCTCGACCACCCCAGAAACATGTGTTCTTCACAAAGTCTTGAAGGCTGAGACCTGGCTTTCCAACTACTGGGCCAGGAGCCCTCACAGCTTCTCTACCCTTCCACCTGAGAACAAATGGAATCTTGCAGGTGAAATCATGGCCCAGAAAAGCTTCCTCCGAGACTAGATAAACTTTACTTCACGTCTTCAGGTCTTCATCTTCTGAAGAGTGATCTGGTAGAATCAACAGAGAAGCTTCATTCCCACTTAGACAAAGTATTTTGTACTTGCTTTCAAAAACAGTGCCAGACCCGATGAACACAAAGAAAGCCCCACCAAGAAGCTAGTTTAACTACAGTGCCAAGGGCAATCCACCAGCCTTCTAACCAGGTGACCAAAATGATAGATATCCAACCACAGGCCTTGCCTCCCAGGCAAAGGAATCCACTGCTTCAGAGTATATTGTCTCATGGCAAAAGGCAGGAGAGGACAACACCCAAAGAGGAGTGCCCCTCCAGATAGCGGGCTCCATCTGCATTACCACCATAGCACTCCAATGTGCCAGCTTAAGTGACTGCAACTGCCACAGGCATGAAGTCAACACCACCTTCCTAGTGAAGGCTTTAAGTGATCATGGCTAATCATTAAAATTGAATCAAGTTGAAGCATCATGGCAGCTGTGGCCCTGGCTCCTCTTCCCTTTGCTGGGCTACCAAAACCCACAGCTGCTTTGGTTATCAGTAGGGCTTTTTTTCCAGGAAGCTGCCTTAGCCACTGACCACCTCTAAACATTGGCTGTCCTTGGCAATTCAAACAAATCACTAGTAACAAAACAGACAACGTGCCATTCTTGAAAGATGCAAAATAATGCTAGTGCACATTTTCCTATGTACTGTTGTATTCAATTCCTGATTGGTTTCAGCTCTTCTTGAGAAATAATCCTTATCCTCAAAGTCAAATATTAACTTACTTATTCTTTGATAACAGGCCATTCAGGAAGCAGCAGTACTAACAAATTCTGGCTCCCTACACTGCCCCAGTGTGCTGGTGGTCTAAGTAAGGAACAAACCTCTTTGGTTCGTCACATTCTGCCACACCTCTAGAAATGACATGCAGTTTGCACCTTTCCTGTTTGTTATCCAACTTTTGACTTATTTTCTCCATTGACATAATTGACTTTTCACAGGGAAACAGCTCTTCTGGAATATAAACTAGCTAGAGGATGGAAAATGAAAGCATAAAGTGGCCAGTCTCCATTGTGGAGAGAATCAAGTAGGGCGTTACACAAAATCTCGTACAAGCGCAAATATCACCTGGTGTAACTACCAGTGATAGAGAAAAAGAAGATCAGTAAGGTGCAAACATATTTTGGTTTATAAAGCCTAGCTGTAAAGAACTAGATTTAATCAAAGATAGGTGAGTAACATCATGACAACAAAAGTCACGGGTGGTAATTTCCCAAGGATTCAGCTGTATTGGAACTACACAAACATCTTACTGGATCCTAAATTAACTCAAACTGGGACAAAAGAGGGAAGAGCCACAAATTCATCCCCTTAACAAACAGCAATACCCAACACATGAGACTGCAAGTACAGATGAGGAAAGAACAGTATGAACAAGAATTATGGACAACACAGTAAGAGCACTCTGCTCATGCTGAGTCTGCATGCAGAGCACAGTGAGGTCCTGAACCTGCACAACAAGACAGCAGGAACAAAACATTTTTGTAAGCAAACTCCTTAAATCATCTGAGGTGTTCGATGTATTTCTGTTTTGCAGTTCGGTAGGAAAGAGCAGGATAGAATTATGCAGCAATTGTTCCATATATTTACAGCAGATTTTATGTAGAGTTTGACTTAAGTGAAGGTCAGATCAATATTCTGCAGCTTACAGTTAGACTGCTTAGCTCTTTTAAGGCAATACAAAGGAAATCTCTCCTTTCCTGCCCCTCCCTTGCCACTCTTAGAAAAGACATTGTCAAGGTACAGAAATAATTGTGGAAACTTAGACTTTCTGTGGACATTATGGTTGCATATTAACTACCAGCGACAATAGCAGCTTGGAGGGCAGCACAGGGAGGTGCCCTTCTCTCATACACAAAAGTTAAACTATTCAAAAGATGGGGTACTTTTTCACCCTGTGCATTTTAAGTTCTGAAATAGTCTTACAAAGATACAAATTTTGGGTGGATATCAGAACTGGCCTGCTTCAAAAAGTAATGCTTCAGCATCCCCCACAAAAGAGGGCACCAAAACCAGTGTGAACATCACCACGCATTATTTGCCTAGACTGAGTATGCACGCAATCATATCTCTAACTCATACCCGTCCTCAGGTTTGTTTTTTTTTTCTAGTAAGCTCTGATCTCATCTGAAATGTACGCTCTTTTAGCTGCAAGGTCCCCAACAAGCATATGCTGCCTTTGAAACTCTCAGATGTGGCTCCCGACCACAGGAAGCCATTAGCAGTCTGGCTTGTCAGCAAGAACAAAGTACAAGGATGCCCATTGCTTTATACTTGCAAATGGGTAGCTGGAACCACTACTTTTACCTAGGACAACAGGCACACCATGTTTTCTGTGATGCACAGAAATCGTAGATTCTACAGAATCATAGAATAACTGGGGTTGGAACGGACCTTTAATCTAGTCCACCCTCCCTGCAAGGAGTAGGGACATCCTCAACTACAGCAAGTTGTTCAGAGCCCCATCCAACTCGACTTGAAATTTTCCAGGTGAATGTTTCCATCCAACACCTCTGTGATGAACTTGTTCCAGTGTTTTATCACCTTCATTGTAAAAACCTTCTCTCTTAAATCTAATTTAAACCAACCCTCTTGCCTGCACTGCAAAGGCCCTGGGAGCTATGTAGGGTGCCTGCTTAAACACCCCCATTCACTTGTTAGACACCATTTGCTTTCCACCAGCTGCACAGCCGTTGGAAAAGCAGGTGGATCCAAGTAGCACTTTTTTTTTTTTGAACAGTCTTTTTTATTAATTGCAAGGAAAAGAGTCAGCAACAACAGCACAGGCATCTCCAGTGTCTGCCAGCAGCACCTGCCTCCTCCAGTAGCTCTGGAGAACCCTCGGGGCCTGTTTCACACTATGCTCATATGCATGGTGATAAAGGAGACACAGAAGGGATTAACTGCAGCACTTCTGTAACAGAGCAACACACACCCGTTACTGCAATGACTGAAACCCCACAGGTACAGCAGGGATTGAGGCTGGAAATGCTCCCACTTCTGATGTGAAGGATGAACATGAGGTCTCTGCTCAGGAAAAGGCAAATTACTTACACAAGACATTTCATTTGAGAGTAGAATGAGACAGCAAGGATTCTGCCTGTATTTGTAAGCTTGCAACAAAGAGTATTCCTGATAAGAGGACACAAAACCACATGGGGCAGATAGAATGACGTAACTGCATAACATAGAATGACATGACATAATGTCCAAAGCACAGCAAGTGCCACACCAGTGCTCGTACCAGATCTGCTGAGACCCATCACAGTGATGGGTCCTCTCTCCACATTGTCTCTGGTATCCATCCATCAGAAGGAACAGGACTTGCAGAAACGTAGGAATTTCTTGGACTTGCTTCAGGTAGGAAGCAAATTTCAGGAAAAGATAACACCTTGCTGAGGACAGTTTCCTGCATGGTCCTGCTTGAGCTGTGCTGTCACTCAAGAAAAACAGCAATTACCCCTGCCACAAATATATCTCAAATGATATATATTTGAGACAGGCAAGGAAAAAAGGCAGGTACTGAGGAAAGCATCCTCTGCTTCTAACTGAGCCCTGGCCTGTAAGGGCAATGGAAGCACTGTAAAACCTCACTGCAACAGCAGTGGGAAAAAACCTGGGAAAAACAAATACTGGGGAAAACAAAACCTCTACTTCAATACTGGGCAAGCAGTCTGGGCAGACTACTACTAAGCTGCACCTTGACTCTTCCTTACATAACTTTTAAATCTATTTTTTTTTGCATATAATTTATTAATCAAGTAAAAACTAGTCTGTAAGACACGTGCCAAGCACCCTCTCACATGTAACCCAGGAGAAAGGCTTCTGCACACTCTGAGGCACATCATGTGTTCTAGTTCAAGGTAGGTTTCTTTTGCCTTTAATCATTTCTCCCATGAATAAGTAACACCTAATGAAAGTGCTCTTACTCTGACAGTATTTGTATTCTGATACCCAACTGCTACTCATATGCCTCTCCTAAGACAGCCTCTTGTTAAGATTACAGCAGTAAGGGCAGGAGACGTGAACATAGACACTGCTTAACATAAATGCTTAAAGCAGTTGTTTAGCTTAGTACCGATTCCTTATTTCGACTTTATGCCCTTATGACCTTTATGAAAGACTGTTGGATTAGCCCCCTTCATGGAGAGTTTAAACACAGTGTTCTTTATAATATGTGCACACTTATACACGACAAAATTAAAGCTTACTTCATTGTAGATTCACCCTCCGGCTCCAGTACTATTGAATAAGGACTTCTGCAGACACCATATGGGGTCACTCATCATTTTGCCCTGTCTTGCTCTATACTCAAGAGTGGACACACCAGTACCTCATTCACACTCATGCTTACATCACCACCAACCTTGGCATAATCCCACAGAAGGGAAATCTCAAAAACAGTATTGGTCACGATCATCTCAGGTACATCATATATTTTAGGGGAAAAGGTATGGTTTCATGATGGAGAATGACTAAGCCAACCAGCTTTCTTCAGTTACCATGGCTGGATGGCCACTCAAATTCTTCACTGCTGTCCAAGGATTGGTAGCAGAAGTTACCAGCACATCAAGCTCTTCGACCTTGCTGCCCTTTACTGGTAAACTGCTTGCAAATATCTACTATACACAGAAAGCCAGGCTAGCAAGAGCATTGGCAGACATAGGGGATTAGACTGAACTTGCTTTGATGCATGTTCATAAATGCTCATATTCTTACATGTTTGTGTAAGAAAATGCCAAATCACTTAGTCATAGATAACACGTCAGAGTACAGCTCATCCCTCACAAAGAGTGCCTTCCATACTCACCATTCCTAATTTTGCTGTTGCCTGACAATTTTCCTTTGCAACAGTTGCTAAGCAAAACATTTGCAGTTCAGCTTAGTATCACAACTGACACTTGATGACTGTCCTAATGGTTACACACAAAAAAAATGCATGGCTGTTCAGTCTGGTTCAAACCACTGACAAGAAATGGATAACTCAAATGGAGGACATGAAGTTAATGTGCAGTCCTGATCACTGCCTTTATGTTTGCTATCTGTTTTCTCAAATAAAGCATCTTCTGAGCAAGGCAAGGTACATGCAGATAACAGACAGCAGTGTATGGTACTACATGGAAGTCAAATTACCTTGGTATAGTCAAGGAACATTTTCTGTCACTTGTTTCAGAAGACCTAAAAACCTTATTCCAGAAATGTCCATACAAGGTCTGTCAATATCTACTGAAAATAGCTATCTTGCTAGCACCCTAAGACATCTGCCAGAAGTCTTTTAATTAGAGGAATTTCACAGTATTTCTGGAAGTCCAAGTAGCTTTCTCTTACAATAGTGCTGTTCAGCCAGCACTCAACAGAATAGAATGCAGGAATTCATCTCCTTTCCTCCTGAAGTCCAAAGGAGTAAAAAGTCACTGAGGTTGAGAAAAGAAAAGGAGGGTCCTTCTGACACTACTATCAGACATATGGACAGGCTTATTTCAAGCTTGTGCTTACATCAGGAAACCTCTTCTAATTCTCTTCAGCCCGAGAGTTTCCTAAGGAGGTAGATCCCAATAACAAACAGGACGGTCAAGAGAAATTCTTTTTCCATTAGCATTGGATTCCTCACAGAGAAGGGGGGGGAAAGGTACACCTCTTCATCCTTCCTCTCCCACGTTTAATTTGTGTGAACTTTATCCATGGATGATGATGTGACTTTTCAGATAAGACAGAAAGAAGGGGGATGGAAAAAGACCTTTCGAAGCATGGGGAAAACCAGATTTCTGCAATCTGTCTTCAGAAATGGCTGCAATGCAGGTTGCTGCCAAGTGTTGAAGCTCTAAGGAGGATAAAGCAGGTCTTTACAAATGAACTGCTACTACACTGGAGAAGGGAAAAGCTACGTGTTGTGTATGGGCAGAGATGAGTTTGTAAGGAGAGAGAAAGAGAGAACTGCCTGGTGCAGAAGGAGTAGTAGAAAGGTATATCACAACCTGCTTTGGGCCCCATGGAAGTTTGCTACAGTAATGCCCGTGCTGATAGCAAGAATAAGGTACAGATTGTGCTGTGAAATTACACCTTTCCTCTTATCCAAAACCACACCTCAAAAACTAATGTGAATTTTGTGCTTTGCTCTCCACCACCACAGCTTGTACTCAGCACTGAGTAATACCCATCCAAACCCTTAAGCCAAGGGGCACAGTCTCATTTCCCCGACTGTCGCTGTCGAGCTGCTGCTCTAATGTCAGACCAGGGTAAGGCAAGAACCTCCTTTGGTAGAGATCAAGTTATTATGGTATAAGTCGATTCCTGGCAAAATTCTCCTGGCTTCAAGCTTAGATTAAGATGAATGTAGTTCAGTCCAACCAGTCTTAATCATAAAACTGTTCATTTTCTGCTCTCCCCATAGATTCCTTTGAAGGCTGCAGGGAGAATCAGGTCTCTGCAAGAGAAATTATGGCAGACTGCATAGCTTCAGAGGAATACAAACATGACACATATTGTTTCAGGGTCTTTGGTTAAGTGCTAATCATCTGGATTTGGATGCCAGTCCTGATTATGAGAAATATGTAGTAAAGAGAATTGTGCCGTGTGATATGAAGGCTTAACCCTCTTCCTGCTGGCAGCTGCACGTCAGCACAAAGCTGCAGTGGGAACAGCAGAACAGTCTCCACAAACTTACTGGCCTTTTGTCCTCAGCTCGGTGCCTTTGCTGCTGTCTCCTCTGAAGAGCCACATCCACACAACAGAAGGTTGCAGAAAGATATATGCAATTTCAACCATAATCAGCCCCCTGGACATCTGATGTTTGGCACTCTCCCCTGCTCTAACCCAAGCATATGGCTGGGCAATACTACATGCAGCTTCACAAGGAAAAGGGTACGGGTAATTAAGATGCCGCAGTGAGAGGCTCAAGCTGATCTTGTCTGTGGGCCAGGAAGAAATAATCCCACTCCCAATATGCTGAATAAGCAGTGGGTGGGCTTGAAGGGCAAGGGTATAGTTGTCCCAACCCTTTCCTCAGCAAGCAATCACGTGATTGTTCCACACTACAGTAGGTACCAGCCATCACCCAGGGACACCACGGCTGCTACACAAGCATCCGGCACAGGGCATCGCTTGCCGTGCTCCCGCTCCAACTGCTGCCACACATTACACAGTTATGACCACACAACCCTACACCAACACCCACCACAGGCTGGGAAGAGTAAGTGACCTGAACCAGCAGGCTAGAAGACCCTAAGTAAAGAATTTCAGTCCTCCGCTCCCACAGTATTCTCTTCCCTTCCATGGGATCACATATGCCATTATCAAGGCATGCAGGACCTAACCTTTGCAAGACTCTTACTTCCTCTTATGCAGTCAGATGGCCACACAGCATTGTGCTTATAAGCGAAATACTTTCCTCCTGCAGAAATCAGACAATCCAACTCAGAAAGTAGAGTTTTCAAAGATTAAATTTAACTCGATACTTAACAAGCCTAGCTACACTTATTAGTGGCCCAGGACCTCCTCACATCCTACCTCCTACATCCTATGCAGCATACTGGTATTGCCAGAGGAAGTTAGTCATTTCCACATTAGACAGCCTCCCATGCCATGAGCCAGCCAGCTCATTTCTGCACACAGGTAAGGTATTGTTAAGTGAATTTGAATTTATTTCTTCCCTTCTCAGCTGCCAAAACTGCTAAGCCACTTGCATTGCTTAGCAGGCTACTCTAGCACTTATTTTTTCCTGATTTCCTGATGCTTAAGAACCCAACCCTGATAATTGAGAGCCTGTCTCCAGCTCTCTGTGTGGTTTCTCTGTATTTAGGACTGCTGTAGGCTGAGGTCTACCCAGGAAAACTCAGAACAACCCTGACATGTTCATGGTGCTGACTTTGAACTACATTTGAAGCAACAGTTAGCAGAACGATAGATGCTCATATGAACAGTGACAGGGTAGTAAAAGCAGATCAAATCAGAGCACTATGCATTGGATAGGGGATAAAGAGCCAGGCACCCATCCGTGGAGCCACTACAGCAAAGTATCTCGCTGCTGACAGGGAATTCCTGCTGTAGCAGCAACCAGCCCTGTTGTATTAACCCAGAAGGGAAGCACCAGCTCCCAGGCATGATGGGTCAACTCACAGCAAAACCCTGTGTTCCCCAAGCTCCCTACAGCAGCCTGGCCCCTCTTTAAAGACAGGGGATCAGTCTACTGGTGCCTGTTCATGGAAGAAGTGTGGTATTCTGAAAAGCAGCATGGCAAAATCTTCAGGTTTTGCGCTTTAAGATTTGGAGGGCTGAAGACTGCACTTGCTGAGCAGCTTTGCTGCCTCAAAGCTTCAGCAATTGGGTTCATGAGAGCTGCGCTGAGCTCTGGCAATCTCTACAGGGCCTAACAGGAGGCAGTTAATGTTCCTGCACAGGCAACAGCTGCAGCTTCTTTCCCAGCTCAGCAGCTGCTGTGCAGCAGTTCTTTGACCAGCCATCAAGCACTTGCTCCCAGAAGGCAGAGACTGCACTGGACTTGAAAGTGAGACAGATGCCAAATCCCAGTGCAGGGCCAGTGTTTGCGGAACCAGGCAATGCGATGTTCAGAACGCAGACGTGCTGGTATTTATTTCCACATTGTTAGATTGTTTGTTTTTTTTTTTTAGACTCTCTCCAGTTCTTTCCTATTCTCTTGCTGCTCCTTCACTGTGAAGAGCTATCTAGGTTTGACTCTTCTTCCTCTTATTGTTTTGGTAAATTAATTTTAACACCAACTAAGATTTTTCATTTGGTTCACAGTTCATGTCCACAAGAAGTAAATGTGGGAGCAATGTAGAGTCTGTGCCTTGCAAGGGAGGGAACAAACAGCTATTTCTCAGGCAGCTATAGCTTGTTCAGCCCACTTACTCTGTCAAGCAGTAAGCACAATCTCACTGCTTCCAACACGACTTATTTGTGTCAGACAGATTTCCATTCCCTACTTCAAAACTCCTCCTCAATCTCAGGTATCTTGCATGGCTAGAGGCGGGCAGGTTTTAAACTGCATTCCTGCCTATGGAGAGTTGGGACACCTCATTCTTTTCACATGCAAACTAGAACTATCACCTGGACCAAGCTGCAAAAATGCAAGGAATTTGGGCAGGGCTTAAATAAAGTGGGAAAGCACTACTTTTCTTTCCAACACAGCAAAAGGTATTCAGAAGCCTGGAACAAAGCACAAACCTCCAGCTCCTTCGGCTGCCAGGAATCAGGTCCCCTCTCCATTTGCTGCAGCTCCAAAGGGTTTGGTTTCATGGCTGACACTGACCACTTTTCTGACAAGCCACTATTTAAGTGGGCAGTCCTACTCTGGACTTACCCTTCACATCCCCCACCCTAGTACCTCCTCTTTACCTTAGGCTCAGCAGTGATCAACTCTGATCTGGCTGAAAACTCACTTTTCCATAGCACATTCAGGTCCTGATCATGAGCGTCTCCAACTGAGAAGTGACAAGCACAGTCAGACTGGACTAACGATTGTGAAACTGCATCTGGAGTGAGTCTTGTCCCAAGTAAATGGATGAAGGGAGAACATTCAGCACTTGCATATGCCAGAGTTAAACAAATTAGGTGTGAAACGAGATTTTGGCAGGTATTTGGAACCATCAGGGACTGTAAATCTGAATATACTTTAGGTCACCCTCTGGCAAATTCTCTAGAATTCACTTTACAGACAGCAATTACACAATACCCTTTTGTAAGGCTGCAGAAGTAGCAAAGTTTACAAGCCAAAAAGCAGATAAGAACTATATAAACTACATTAAGAGCTCTGGGGTGCATTATCCTGAATATACATATGTGAAATATATTGCCCACTAATATCTTCTTGGGAATGCAAAGCAAGTGGCAAATGGGAGGTTAATTAGATCCCAGTTAGCTGGATAGAAACAAGCATGTCTAGTTAATACTATTCTCTTCTACTAAGACTGGAAGGGTGGTAGTTGTTCTGGGCACTACAGCTTCATGACAAATAAGCACCCTTAAAAAACCGTGTTAAGGGTTCACATGAGAGGAGGTCACAGGAGAACATGACCTACCAATCCACCACACAGGAAGGTCAGAAGGGAACAGAAAACCGAGTGAGCTTTGCAGATGCCTCACTCTTCATGACACTCATTCCCAGAGGCACACTTACCCAAAGGACACCTCTTAGTGTGTACTTGTGTACAGACAGCACTGATAAGAACTTTGCTCTTTGCCTAGAGAGCAGTTCCTTTGGATGGGCTGTGCACCCTGAATACACACCTTCAATTCCTACAGCCTGACTGTGCCCCGTACAAACACTCCTCTACCTCAAGCCTCCCTGCTGCTGCCCCACTCAGAAGCAGAGTAACGCTTGGTCAGGGGCTGCTGCGGCCCACTCCCACTGGGGGGGGCTTCCAAATAACCGCTGAAGGACAGTAACACCACCAAGATAGTCTCTAGATAAAACAGATAAAGGTTATTATTAAAGCCTTACTAACAAAAGGTTTCAAAAGCCCTCTCCAGTAGCACATCATTTTGTTAATATCAGTTCACGAAAGCCAGCAACTCACCTAAGCCGAACAGCAATCTTCAATCCAAAGCACATGAGATCACTGAATACAATGGTAGAATAAGATGGGAACACATTTCCCTTCCCAGCGCCTGTTAACGAAGGTGAGGCAAGAAAAGAAAGGAAGAAGAGGAGGTAGAATTTGGGATAGAGATATATAGGTAGAAAAAGCTATCAAGGAGTACTATAAGATTGCTTTAAATCCAAACTAAAATTTAACAAAAAATAGTATGCTGTGATTTTATTCTCTGGTTACACCCGCATCAGAAATACACTGCCAAATATTGCTGTACTACCCTAGAAGAGTTGAAAGAGTGTGAAGAAGGGGATATATAATTGCAAATTTGTAGCGAGGTAATGACAGCAAACATCTGAAGCTAAACATCACAGAAAAACAGAAGATCCCTTTGATGTGGCCCATCACTAGACTTGGTCCTGAAGAGACATATGGGAACACTTAATCAGGGTGTGCTGAGAGTGGCTGCGCTAGCACCTAAAACCAACACCAAGTGAAACACATTGTGGTAGTGCAGAAGAACATGGAATTGAAAATCATTTCTTTGAATCAAGTGCATTACATGCAAGTACCATAAACAAGAGGTACAGAAATCAGCACAAGTGGTCTTAAGGTAACACGTAAAAGCAACAAAAATTAAGGTAAATTTAAAATCAGTTGCCATCTTTTCATTGCTTGTCACCTTGCATCATCTGGGAACTATTCACGATTGATAGAGAGACGGGAACACTGATTCCGATGATCCTGCCAAGGCATCCTAGTTATCAAAACAGCTGTGCTAACTAAGTCTGCTTCACCCTCTAACCTGTGTATTCCCACAGGGAATCACAAATCAGAGTTCTGTGGTGCAGGCAGGTGTACAAACACAGCAGAAACATGGTCCCTTTCCCCAATTACCCTGCAGGATACAAGCCCAGCAAGAGACTGCAAGAAGATGCAGGCAGTTGCACAGGCAGTGCAAGGCAACAGGCAGACTCTGCTCAGGCAGCAGGGATCTTGGCACATCACAGTGCACACCACGGATCTCTGGCCACTGGTACTCTAGGACTTCCTCCCCACCTTACTGACCACTCTGACCTGTATGGCAACAAGTACATTTTCAACCTTTCACACAGCTCTAGGACAAGTTAAATATAGAGATAGCAGTGTTGGAGGCTGACAACATGCACAGGGTACAAAGGGGGAAGAACACCTCTTCCCTCCTAGGCTAAATCCAGACCACATGGAAAAAATTCATTCTCCTCAGAAGTTCTTCATTTCATGTGCCAGGGGCTATGGTGCAGACCTGCCTCTATTGCCCAGCACCACACAGGAATAAAGCCTGGAGACTGCACAATAATTGCTTAAGAGCAAAACAAAAACCCTGCAAGGGGAGTGGATTTTGGGTGGATGTGTTTTGTGTTATTTTGGGGGAGTTTTTTGAGGGGTGGCGGTAGTAGTCGTGTTTGTTTGGTTTGGGTTTTGCTGTCGGTGGTGTTTTTTTAAAAACCTCCTCCTTAGGCCAGACTTTTCATTTTTCTGACCCCATCATAGGCCAAATACTGCCAACAAATACTTTCCTCAGCTGCTGAGTACAGCATGCCTGCCAGCTGGACAACGAGGTATTTTACCACTGCACAGCCTCTGCTTGCTGTACTTGCATGTAGTCACCCACCCTCACTCCTCCTCATCCAGCAAGGCCCTCCATTTCAAAAGCTGCCCACACTTGATCCTCACCATGGCCCTCCTCCTCCCCAAGAAGGAAGAGCTCAAGTTACAACAGGCTTCATCTCAGGAGGTAAACATGAGGAAACAGAACAAAGACCAGAGACAAGCATGCTAATACTGCCCTGCTGTCAGGGTATAAAAGGGAGAGCAGGTGAAGCTCTCAGGAAAGCTGTCTCATTGCTCCCAAGAGGAGAAGTGGCTGAAGAATGCAGCAAGGGATGCGTCTGCCTGGAAACCCTGCGAGAATGAATTTGCAGGGCCAGAAGCTAAAGTACCTTGGCCTTGCCTATGAAGTTAGTGCTTTGGCAGGTGGAGGGAGAGCACAGCCACCACACATGGGGACGAGAGGGTACCCTGACAGCAAGAAGACATTGAGCCTGCTGTGACAGTGATTTTCTACCCTGTATAAACCAAACGTTATGTACTAATACGTCACACCTTCAATGCCACCATCTGCCCTGAGAGCACCACCCAACACCACCATCTTCTGCCGCAGCTTGCCAAAAGAAGGCTCCTTTTTGACAGCAGATCACCACCCTAAGCTAGGCATACTAGCTCACACCATGGGGCTCCGAGGCATCCCCCTCCTGTGGAAAGGCCACATGACACCCGCTGGGGCTTGGCACAAGAGGCAGTGTGGCAGCTGTGCCAGGCTTGCCCTGTGTCCCCTGCACCCACCTCTGGGCCATCAGCAGTAACTACCTCTCACAGGACTGCAGGCAGAAGTCTCTGCAATTCTTGCAAGTTCCAAGCTCTGCAATCAGAGGATATCCTGCTTCAAGTGCTTTAATCACTGTAAGCAGTTCACTAATTACAGTAGTAATGACTGGATTATGGCCAGTTAACAGCTTTAAAGAAACAAGCCATTACAGGAGAGGGAGGGAAATACTCCTTTGGGTTTAGGATAGAAAGATTTCAGCAGTCCACCCTGTAGGAGGCTGTTAGTAGCTGGCTGGGTCAGACTATTTGCAACAAGCTGCAACAGCAAGGAGCTGTTTAATGTGTCACTAAATGATATGTTGGCACATGAAAATTATCAGTGTTGGAGGAGGTGTGTTTGCAGGAACAGAAGGTCTTCTGTTATTGTGCTGATCCCATGTGCTCCAACACCTCTGCATGACTGGACCCAAAAGACATGATGCAGGCAGCTGTGTGCACGTTAAGCTACTGACATGGTATCATGCCTGAGATGCTTTGTTTCAGCATGCAAGTCATGAATACAGGCCTTTTAGAAAGTCTTAAGGGAGACCTGCTAGCTTGAACCAAACAGCCAAATGCAACCACTCACACTACCAGAAGCCAAAGGCACTCACCAAAAAGAACAGCAATTTCCTTTCACTAGCACCTGTTGCCAGCACTGGGAGGACCAGAAATCCACACAAGTAATGGGCAGAGAGGTTCCCTCCACACCTGACACATACATCTCCTCAACTCATTCAGTCTCACTACAGAGCAGTCTGCGAAAAAGCAACTGGACCAACGGATCCCTCCAAGAAGTCTTATCCCACTGGAGACACTGCAACAAGAAGGACTGCCAGCTCTGGAAGGTGAGGTTTTTTTGTGGCCATGCCTTTTCTGAGAAAGACAAGACGACTCCCAGATATGAGGAAAGCAAGATCACCAGATACACACCCTCCCCACCTTGAAGGGCACCTTCCACAAAAGAGGAAAGCAATATCCTACTTTACAGAAGAAATCCCCAGTGTGTTGAAACTACAATAAAGGCAACAATACTTATTCACAGGTGACTACCTTGATGGTACTGCCAGCCAGCAGTACGTCATGGCCCTGTGGATCAGGTAGCTCTGCCTAACCAAGAAAAACCAATCCCTTGCATCACCACCAGCCACTTTTACATCCCTACTCGCCCTAGGAAAGGCAGGTCTCTACACCTCTTGCTAGCCCTCACCCACAATAGCCAGCCCTCAGTGGTAGCACACCACCACTGTATCCCCCTCACAAGCTCTTCAGTTATTCCCCTTGCCCCCCTCAACAGTATCTTGCTCTGCTTGGTCTCCTAGTTCTCTTTTCCCTTCAGAGGTCTTCAGCTGAGAACTGGCAAAAACTGAGCTTGGTATCACTGGCTGGAGGGCGAGGATTTCTGGCAAGAGAAAACCAGTGGATCTGGGCACCTTGCCCAGAGTGAGTTCACACTTGGCTCACCACAGCTGGAAACAGTCTCATCTCTGGCCAGATTTCCCCAACGGCCCAACAAAACCCTTGGGAAACAGCAAGTTTCCACATGCTGACCATTTTGAAACAGACTGAAACAGCGGTGTTCATGACTGTACTACCGCACTGCAGGCAGGCAGCCCTCTCTGCACAGCGCAGCCGCCTGCAAGTGCCACTCCCAAGGGGTGCCTGATGAGCAAGCACCGATGAAGTACAGGGTCTCTGGCTTTGTGCGCAGAACCACGTGGGGCCAAGACCAACGCTTCCTCTGGAGTTGCTCCTCTTCTACAGCAACACTGCAAGCAGGGCTAGAGGGAAGGCAGAGGCTTGAACAAACATACCCCCACACTCCTCTTACCACCACATGCTTGCACCTGGGCTACTGCTCTCCCCTACTTCATAAGTGGGAGACAGCCACATCTCCCAAACCAGATAAGACACGTAGGAAACTCACCCGGAAGCATAAATATGCTTAAAATTTTGGAATTGATTTTGGCTGCAGTCAAGGTTTTCCTTAGGAAATTAAGTATTTTCCGCTGCAATAAAGCCTGGCATAGATATGGTCTAAATGGCCTCCTTTTTCTGGCATTGTTTAGCAGTTAAGAAATGAACTTGCTTTTTTTTTCAACCACGGAGTCACTTTTTACAGTTTTCTTGGGGATAATACATTTAACTAGTAGATTATGGCCAGTTAACAGCCATAATCTACTATGACTAGATTATAGTAATAATCTATAATTATTACTATAATCTAGTCATAGTAGATTATTACTAGTTAGTAATAATACTTACCATATACTGAAGGGTAGATTTAAATAAAGTGAGTGAAGGGGATTACAGGTAAGTAAGTACTTCAGTAGCAAGAGAAACTTGGCTACTGTAGAGCCAAGGAATCTGGCCAGGAAACAGGGCTCCAGGACATACACATCATTTTCCATGATGAAGAAAAGAGCACTCAGCTGGGATGCAGAGACCATACATGGTTCTCTCACTCTCTTGCATCTCTCAGAGGCCTTTATGGGCTAGCTCCTGTAGCAAAGATGTAACAGCACAACTTCCATTTACAGCAGCAGTGAAATTCAAATGCTTAGCATCATCAAATGCTGCAGTGAGGAGTAGCAAGTACCCTGGCTGCCTGATCCAAAGGACATGGAAAGCAGAAGTCCTTCCTCTACTGCCAATTGGCCTTGGTTCAGCACCTCTGTAGGACATGAGGGTCATCCTCAGTTGTAAAAGGAAACATCAGTATTCTGTGTGAAATTTCTCCAGCCATACAGCACCGTGTTCATGGAAGGAGCAGAGCAAACCAGATGCCCACTCCCACTATGCTGTGTGACACATACAAGATTTCACAAGGCTCCCTCTGTAAAATGAGGGCCATGCATAGGACACATGAGCAGAGCCCACCTGTGCTATCCTGAAGGGCAGGCCCTACACTGCAGCAGTGCACAGCCACTGCCAAGTCAAATGGACAAAGAAGCAATCAGCTGATCCATCAAGTCATCCCTTCCTTCCCACTGACCACATAGGCTATCTAGGAGGATCTGGAAAAAGTTGCTGCTTAAGAAGCCTACCCTGCAGCCTCACCTGCCTATGAACTACCCACACTGGTGCTCCCAGTAGCCCTGGATTGCTGGTATTCAGAGACCTACTTGAAACCACTCCAATCTGACTGACAGGTGATACAGAGACACACACTAGTGGTGTTCACTGTAGTGAGTATAGCCAAGA
The DNA here is from genome assembly GCA_013400495.1 of Nicator chloris. Taxonomy (NCBI): domain Eukaryota; kingdom Metazoa; phylum Chordata; class Aves; order Passeriformes; family Pycnonotidae; genus Nicator; species Nicator chloris. The sequence goes on along the minus strand of WAAE01002449.1, from coordinate 53,658 downwards.
TATGGTCTTTTCACTTGCCAACGCTTCCTATCTTGGCTCTAATACAATAGAAAAATGACAGGTTTGCTGTCATTTCTCACACCACAAGGTTGAACACATTTCTAGGCTACATAGATAGAATGACAAATCAAAGACTCATCTGGATGAAAGACCAAAATCCCCTCTGTTTATGCACACATACCCTAGCCCTGCCAGTGGGAGCTGTTTGAGAACACTGAGGGCTGATAATGTCTCTGCAGAGTCTCATTCATGTTGTAGTGCTTCAAAGCAGCCATGGATTTGGAAGCAGACTAAGAGAGGACAATTACAGGTAAAAGCAGGAAGATAGCAAGATGCAGTACGTATGAGAGTTGGCTTTCAAAGGCCTGACCCAGCCCTTACCAATAGGATACACCCATTGCCAGCTGAACAGCAATGACACAACGACAGGAAACCAGCATGGAGAAAAAATGGGTCTGCTTTAGTGCCCAATAAGGAGCCAAGAAAACTGGCACCAGGCCACACCACATCCTGTGACCAAGTTCTGCTCTCATACAGTAGGGTAATGAGAGCAGGGAAGGCAATGGCAGGAAGGGAACTAAGTAATTTCATTAATCATATTATTAATTAATTTTTAAATTAATCATATTAATGCTAGTGCCTTTGTTCACTTAAGCATTTTTTGGATTGGCCCATGAAGTCCCCAACTCTGTCTCAGGGATCTGAGTGACTATTGGGAACCTGTATGTCAGTCTCATGTGCCAAGGTCAAAAAGAAGTGGTGGGTGGTTCTACAGACTTCAATAGAAGGCTCTTCTGGCATGACTCAGACAGTACTGCTGCTGACAAGTCTATCTCACCACTCTTCACCAACTCATCCCCACAAATTCCATCTCTGAGTAACAATGCTTCAGCCCCAAAATGCCAGTTAGAGCACATCCTATGCCTCTATGAAGAAAAGGTGACTGCCTTTCTTGCTGAGGTTATGTTTTTCACACCCTAGCAGTTGTCAAGCATGTTACACCTGCTTTTTCCCCCTTCAAGCACGGTTCACATATTGCTTTGACAGGATAACAGTGTTTTACATTGCTATGGAAGATTTGTAGAAGACATGCTAAGCACATGCCTTATGATAACCATCACGCTTCCAACAGTCACACATGGCAAGAAATCAGTTTTATATTCTCATACAGAAGAAGAGCAAACTTTGCACCATCTTCCGTCCTCCTCAAACACCATTTCTTAGACTGTACAAAATACCTCTAAAAATCACAGCAATACGTCCAGCAAGCCCCTGGGGCTGACACAACACATTCAAGTGAGACCAGTCCATTGTATGTCATATTTTTGCAGCTTCCCAGTGTTTCCCCAGCCAGTTCTCCAGCCTCTTTTCTGCACTGACTGCTTTCTGCACCTCATTGTCAGAAAGAGCACAGCCATTCTCCAATAGCCTAAGAGCACCCCAGAGAACAGCTTAAGTGTCAGGCACAACAGTGATAATCCACAGCCAGATGGAAAATACTCTCAGTCCTTCACCAGCACAGCTGTGCAAGTTTTCACCATCTCTGTTACTGCTGTTTGTGCCAACCTTAAGAACTCTAGGTCAATGTTTTTTGTGGATTCCAGTGAATCGCCACAGAAAAGTACACAGGCTCACAAACTGGCTAGGGAGGCCAACTGAACCCTGTTCCTCCTCCACCTGACAGTGCATGAGAGCTGCACCTCTCACACAGCACACATGAGAAGAGTAAAGTACCCACAGCAAGAGCAGCTGGGACCTCAGGGCTAGGAAGAACGGGTACTATTCACTGGGTCATCACTCCAAAATACACAGTTTCTAAAAGTGTGATTCCAGTGTTCATGAACACTTTTACCGAACAGGTTTACTGTCCCACACTCTCAGTTGCCACCCAGTTATATTTGAATTATACACAGACAATACCACCTCATACAAAAGCATGTGCTTCCAAGGAGACAAGAGGGGACAAGTTCTCACCCACACACAATAAAACTGGTTTCCAAACCGCTTCTACTTAAGGATGCCCTAAGTAGCATGCCACATGCCCCCAGCTATGAGCACTGCAAGCGGTCAGGGTAGAAAACAATGTTATCCTCTCTAGCCTTTGCATTCAATGCACTGAAAAAATGTCATTACTAAATCACATGCACAAGAATTTAAACTGGTTGCCTGAAGCAGTCAGCAAGAAATTCCCCAGACAGACATACTTTACATCACTGGGCTGGTAGCTGGATGCCTTTGAGGTGTTTCACACTTCCCTAGAGCACTGGAAGGATAAGTTCAGTACAGATTGGTAAGTACCATGTTCTCATAAACTGATCCTTGGAATCTGTTACAGACTCCTCCTGAAAGAACTAGCAGTTGCCTTTTTAACCCATGCCTACTTGCTCCTTAGACTTCCCCCTTCCACAGGATTCTGAATAGGAGGGTAAGTCACAGGAAAACGCACATGCCTCATTCATCATCCACCATGAGGTTACAATGAATAATAATGCTCTTGTTAAAAAAACCGAACACGCACATCCTGACGAAACATGATCACAGAAAGTAAGAGGCAGCTCCTACACTCAAGGACAAATAACTGATACAAAGGCAGATATGTCCAGAGTTCCCTACAGCAACTTTTGAGCTTAATGTTTTGAAAAGCAAGTATCTGGCAACATGCTACCTATGTTAAACAACAAAAACTTGATCTGAAAGATAGGAGATATCTGGTGACCTATATTGCCTGCCTGCAAAAGAGCAGCTGAGTAAACATCCTTACAAATTTCACGATTCTGCTTCTGTATCAATACTGGTCAGAGTGAAATAAAGCACATAGGATACTCAGGTGTCTCAGGGCCACCTTCCCTGCAGCACACCCACACTGCGAAGACCATGCCAGGACCATCCCTTGCTATAACCCACAGCCCACACAGCGTACTATGCAGTGTCACAGCAGGATCAAAGCAACCCAGTGCAGTGCATTCATCAACAATGCACATTTATTTACCTCATGGCTGAATCTGTGATGGCAATGAAAGAAATTTTAGCCAACTTCAGTTTAGGAGTGTTATCACACCTTTTTGTGGGTCCACAGCAGCTACCACAACAGTAGCTTTCTGGAAGTCTAGATACCTTTCTCAAAATAGACCCTATCTGGATAAGAGGACACTCAATCCAAGGGAAAAGGAAGCTAAGATTGTGGCTTTTACATTTTGTCAGAGATAATAGTCACACTAACACCACCTGATCGGAGCATGTTTACCAGCAGGCTTGGAGGTGGGGTGCTTCCATGATGGCCCTGTTTAATGGGTACTTTCTATCATTAACAACCCCACCTCAGAGAGGTGATTAGAACAGCAAAATTCAAATAAGAGCAGTAAAGCCTGCGGGATGCAGACACAGTAGGGCCATGAGACCCGTGGCTTTTTTTTTTTACCCTTGCATTTATGTGTATCTTTACATGTAGTGCAAGGCACAGAGTAGTGAGAGAGGTTTAAGGAGATTTGGGTTTCTAACAGGAAATTTCTGTAAGTTCATGAACAACTTAGTAAACACTTCTTTGGTGCAGAAAAGGTACTACCAAAGTCTGTGCTATCACTGCTTCTGCAGCACCATAAATCTGACTAGTCCAGTTCTCTAAGCCAGAGATATCATTTACTGCCACACTGTCAGAGATGCCAACGTGGCAAGGCAGAGCAGCAGTGGATAAAGCACAAAACACATTAATTTCATAAATTCGATTTTTTTTTCATAATTTCGATTTTTTTTTTAACAAAAACAAGCATTATTATCATTCCTTAGAGCACTAAAGTTGCATATGGCTATCTTCTACACACTGCAAATGAACACTGCTTCCTATTCTAAGAAAGCAGTTGTCAGGTCGAAAAACAATTTGGCATTTAAAGCTTCCCTGCCAGTTCTACAGTTGAGACAAGTTGCTTCAGGACGGATTTTAAAATAAACCTGAATGTGCTGTACCTTGAGCAATGAGCTCATCAAACAAGAATGGTCCACATGAGAGCCTGCTGTATGCAGGACCTGAAGGCTGACCCCTACCAGCACCCCCAAACAAACCCAGCTTCACCCCTGTGTTATTCCTGACACTAGGGAGACAGCGGCCAGAGACTGTCCTCACCATCGCCCTCCACCTCACCTGTGAAGATGAGCCAGGCATGCTGAACACGAACTGGCTCACCTAGTCCCTCACACCGAACCCAGCTGCTTTACCAGCCCACCAGGAGAAGTTTGAATGCTGCAGCTGGTAACTAAACACCCACATATGTACTTTTTACTAGGCAAACTTGTCTATCTTGACAGCTAGGTGAGTCCATTGCAATGGCTTTCAGCAACTTTTGCTTTGCAAATCTGGGAAACTGCAGGAACAATCTTGTTATGCCTTGGCTAGTGCTACTTTGAGGTTTGACTCCAGACAGGAAAGAGAAGGCAGAGGAAAAAAAAAGGCTGTTAGAAGAAACTACTGCAATGAGTTCAACAGTTCAAACTACTGAGATGTAGTTCAAAGGAGAAAGTATTTTAATCCCCAGAACAGACCCCCTGCTCCTGCACAAAAGATTGTGCAGAAGCTTACATCAGGTGAAAAGTAGCTGAATTTGTTCTGCACAACTTTTTTTTTTTTTTTTTCCCCTGCTTAAGAATAGCAATGCTGTGATGAGCTCTTTAAAATCTCTTAGAGGGTCACTTCTGACAGACATGAAAAATTGGCTTCACATGGAAAGCTGCTTTCCTCCCAGGAACTGTCACTTTATCCCTACATTGTAAAACAGCAGCTTCCCAAAAAGGGACAGGTAGGAAGAGGTGTGAAACCAGTGCTTCTCCTCTGTATGATATTCAAGAGGCCAACTTTCACCCTCCAAATGTGAAATTCATTCTGAAGTTTGCCTATTTACCCATTTCAAAGCACCATTCCAGACAGCAAAGGTTGTAACATCTGTCTCAGCACAGGTAGGAAACCTGCAAACCAGTTCCCAAAAGCTCAGAAAACTTGTCCTTACAATGCTCCTGTAGAAAACATTACTAAAATTCAGTAGATCTTCCCACTTCTGATGTCTGCCGTGAGTTCTGCTGAGCCCATGCAGCCAGCAGAAGGGGAGCTGGACTTGATACACATTTGAGTAACATTACTAGACTGCTCACTTCCCAAGTCTCAATTAGTCCCAGCTGCACAAAGCCTGGCAGGACAGCAATGTGGCACAGCTATCCACAGCCTACAGAGCCTTACTGAGCCAGGACATGAGGGGCTGGGTTGGAAATAGCCGGCAAGACAGGGACACTTCTTGCATAGACATTTGCTCGCTCCATTACTGGCTGTGCCACCCCTTTAGACATGCTGTCCTTGCTCCCAGAGAGGGCCCAAGAAGCAAAGTTTCAAGTCTGCCTCACCAGCTGGCCTCAGTGTTATAAATAATAATAATAACAATAATTCACTAGTACTTAAATCAGACATAGGTGAAGAAAAACCTAAAACATGTGAGTCAACAAGAAAAGACTGAGCCTGAAAAGAATCCACAGGAATATTTCGTAGGCATAAATCTCTCCTATTCATCTCAGTAAGCTATTAACTAACATGTACTGTACTGAACATTTAACTTTAATTACTGCAGTGATTTCATTTCACAGGTGAGAAGGACTGACAGTTTTACCTCACCACACTTTGCAGGTTTTTGCTTGGTAGATATAGATACTGTCACCTCCTTACATCTGAAGGAAGCGAGCCTCAAGACCCCAGTAGGGCTTTTGGTCACATTCAGACCCCTAAAAGAAGAGCAAGACTGTCCCTCAATATATGCAGAGTCTGCTTGGGCTGGGGTCCAAGCACCAATCCCTCTGAGGGGATATTAGCCTGATGCAACTGGGCTGCAACTGGGAAGAGCCATCACTCCCAGGCCTGATCCTCCTAACTACAGACACCAGAGGGGTGGGTCACCAAAAAACTTCGAGCTTGCATCCACTGCAGAAGGGAACAGCTTCAGCTCCATCACCAGAAAGAGAAACAACAAAGTGACCCCACCACCAGCAACAGACAATTACCTATACAGAGTCCTCCAGTCCAGCAAGCTGGAGAGCGACTCCCAGCACATCAAATTCAACTGGTAGCTGTTGACCAACACAAGAAGTTGGCTTTCATTACCTAAAACTCCCTCTTGGCTTCTTCCCTCTGCACAAGTAACCCATGTTAACAGAACAGCTCTCTGTCACCCTCTTGTGATAGGACCAAGAGGACTTAAAAATCTCCTGGAAGGAGGTAATACTAAAAGAGCATGACATTTACAGCACGTACAACAACTCTGGGTTTAAGACTTCTTTTGAGTCCAAACGTTCCACTCCTGCTTCTGACAACCAAATCAGTGCCACCCCACATACAAAATATTTTACCTCACCCTGCGCCATAAAAGGCAAAACACCCCACAGCATGACAATCATTTCCCTTCACAGACCGTCAGCAAGGCTGGCGATCTCGCTCTGGGCCCCAGTAGCTGTTTCTAGATGTATTGGCCAGATACAGGCATAGGACTGGAAACAGAGATTGCAGCCAGGCAGAACTTTTGAAAAGGAAGAAACTTCCCTCCTCAAAGGAATAGAGCTCTGACTTCTGAAAAGCCATCCAGCACTCACAGCCCAGACCAAGACTGCATTCCTCGCTTTTCCTTTGCCGAAATACAACCTCTCACACTATTAACTCTTTCTCCAGAAAATGTTCTTGTTTGTATACTTTAGTTCTCATGCTGTCTATTCTCAGCACTCAAGTCCCTGAGCAAGGAAACCACTGACAGCAGCTCTATAGCTATCACCTTCAATTAACTCATCAGACTCCAGGAAAAAAACTTCTCAGTGGCACCATTTCAGACAGCTCTGTACAAGAAAACCTGAAACATTTTGATCTGGAAGTGGAGGAGGGGAAGAGGAGAAGGGTTAAAGAGGAATAATCATCTTCTCACTCTTGTGCTCTCCTTCCCAATTGTTCCCAGCTTTCTACAGAAAGCCCCACACCTCAGGCTATATTACATACGCTAATATATCATTTGTGAATAAAAAAGCAGTATCATCCCCCCCTCTCATGGAAGGTCTAGGATTCTTCTGCCTGCTCACAGCAATGGGAGAGTAAGGCACGATCCAAAACACGAGCCCTGAGAGAATGAGTGACTGGCTGCGAAGCCAGCTGGAGCCTGCTGCACCCCAAAGTGCCCCTGCCATGCTAGCATCAATGTTGTTCCAAATTCTGCCTTACTGCTGTCTGATGGAGTGACTAAAACGGAAATGTTTCGGGGATTAGGATTCCTGAGTGATCTAATACAGGATGCTTTTGGTTTAAAGGAGGAGGGGAAATAAAATATAACTAGCGAGTGGCGAGGCTGAAGCTCCTCCTGAGCTCCCCTCCCCTCCCCACCACCACCCTTTCGGTTTAAAAAAGGGCCGAATGTTACCATTTTTGGACATGAGCTCGGCGCAAGCCCTGCCCTAAACCACACCATTCAAACCAGAAGCCAGTTACTGTCCCGCCGCCGGCCGGCGGGGCCGGGGCACGGGTGGCGGCGGGGTTGCGGGGAGGATGCGGGGGGGATGCGGAGGGGCCCCGCCACCGCCCGCCAGCGTCCTCGCTCCGCCCGGGCGCACCTGCGGGCCTGGAGCCGGTGACCAGGCCGACATCTGTTGCTGCGGGGGGACCCGCCNCCCCGCCACGCCGCGCAGCGCCAGCCCCCGGCCGGGCGCGCACCGGCCCCGCCGCTGCGGTGGAGGGGGCGGCGGGGCCGGGTCCCGGCAGCCCCACGGGATGTATGCCAGGGGAGAGGACGGCGGTGCGCCCACCTTCCTCTGCTGCTTCTCCCAGGCTGGGTCGAGGAGCAGGTCCCGGTCCCAGTCCTCCTCCGGCTGCATGTAGTCATTGGTCTGCTGTGGGTCGTAGTGATCCATGGCTGCGGCCGCTGCTGCCCGTCCCGTCGCGTCCCGCCGGTGCCACTGTCCGCTGTGCCCGTCCCGGCCCCGCGGCCGCTCAGCCCGAGCGCGCGGCGGCGGCGCCCGCTCCCACCTCTCTGCCTCGGCCGCGCGCAGCACCGCGGGGGCGGGACGCCCCGCCCACCGCCCGCCTCCGTGCCTCTCATTGGCCGCGATCGGCCCGGCAGAGCCCCGCTCCCCCCACCGAGCGAGAGCCCCTCTCTCATTGGTCGTCAGGCGCGTCCGTCACAGGATCCGTGTGCCGTGATAAGCGGTTTGCCGAACCCCCCCCCACTCGCGGCCCCGCCCGACACCTACAGGCGTGGGGCGGACGCCGCGGGCGAGAGGGCCGGGGCTGTGCAGTGCCCTGCGATCTGAGGGGAGCTCCGCGCCGCTGTGGGGACATTTGTCTTTCCAGGGCTCCGCGGCAGGATGGGGCGCGGGAGCTCGGGAGCCTGTACTGGGCGCGTCCTCACGGGCGGATCCGGGTGGCATTTTGTCCCAGAATCACAGAATACTCTTGAGTTGGAAGAGACCCACAAGGATCATCGAGTCCAACTGCTGGCCCTGCACAGGACACCCCAAGAGTTACACCCTGTGCCTGACAGCATTGACCAAACGCTGCTTGAACTCTGTCAGATTTAGTGCTGTGACCACTTCCCTGGGGAGTCTGTTCCAGTGCTCAGCCACCCTCTGGGTGAAGAACCTTTTCCTGACATCCAACCTAAAGTTTCCCTCTTACAACTTCATGTGCATCCAATCCTGTCACTGTGAGGATGTTTTCGTGTGGCACAGCTGGTGCCCGTCCTGCCGGCCCTGACGTGAGGGTGCTCAGTCACAGCCCCACAGTCCTGCTGGCCGACTCAAAACACAGCTTGTGGGGTAGTGCAGGTGCGCCCACACCTAGGATGCAAAAAGAAAGGGCTGAGTTATCCTGTTCCTGACTGGTAACCGCTGGTCAAGGTTGGGATTGCCAGCACTGGCAGCCAGAGTCTTCACACGCGGAGTCAGCAGGTGCAGCTCTGGAGCATCCCATGCTGTGCCAGGGCCTCCCAGAGCCACCTGCTGCTGTCTGCCCACAAATTTCCTGTTTGACAGGAAAATGCTAAACTAAAGTGCGTTTGGCTCATCTAGCAGCTTCCTAGAAGGGAAACACAACACGTTAAGGAGTGTACCAACATGCAAACGCTTGACATTGGCTTCCGTCAGTTAAACAAGTAGAGGGGGAAAAAGGAGAGCAGCATTGTTTGTTCACCTTGGTAGTCTTGCTCAGAACCACTATGGCACCTCTCACAAAATCTAGAGGAAGCCCAATGAAACACACATTTGAAACATGGTTCTGCAGCACCATGCTGGGCAGAGTGAGCTTGTGTCCCAATTTGTCCAATACAGAAGAAGCAGAAGAGTTTGGGGCTCAGGGATGTGGGAGGGGGTAGCTGAGAATGGACTGGAAAGATGCTGCAAAGCACCAGGTTGAATTGAGCTGAAATGTTCTACATCAAGATGGATTTAGCCCTAAATTACAGCAACGAGCTCCACTTGCAAAAAATGGGAATTTTTTTCCTGCTTCTTAACAAACATTGGAGGTGAAATTGGATATATTCTTTACTTCTTGGCATAAATAATTGTGCAGACTATAATGGACAGATGTATGGTATAATGGTACTCTGTACTGTACTCAGTCTTCATGTGTCATATGATGCTCCTTTATCTACATTTGCAGATACCAAAAACACAAATACAATTATCAGAGTAATAGTGGTTCTGCATCATTCAGAGACTTGTATTCACTCTACCAGGCATCACTCAAGATGAAGAAACATTATTTAAATATTTAAGTACAGTAAAATTCATAATTTTGAAGAGGAAGGGCCAATTTTTATTTCTTACAACCATTCAGTGAAACCCCTGTAACAGAAATTGTGAACCAACAGCGACAGCCTGATCACATGATAGAGAAACAACAAAGATGTCTAAAAGCTTTGTAGGTACTTGTTTTTATTATTTATGAAGACACTTTCCACCTGAGGAATCTGGAAGAATATGGGAATTGGTAGAGATCTGGGGAGAAAAAAGGAGGAAGGAGACAAATACATTCCTTGAGAGAAGTTTTAGGCTTTGTATTTTAAGGCAGGGGGTCCTACTTGCTTCACTGCCCCTGTATTTTAAGAGCCCATTATTGAAAGCCACTTTTCAGACCTTCACAAATGTGGTGAGAGGTCTCAACTGCCTCCTGGTTAGTGGGGATTCTCAGCATTTCCCAGGAAATGCTCAGCACCATGGAGATTCAAGCCCTGAGACATGCAGTGGGTTTCTGTGAGGCTGAATTTTCTAGATGCTACCTCTGGTTACTTGGAGTTGAGTTGCAAAGCAACTGTCCCCATCCTCATAAAGTTACTATTCTTACCTGTGTGAAATACACCCATTGATCTCTTACAGAGTCTGATAGTATAGTAATCGTATAAATAGAAAAATGTTTTTAGTTGCCAGTATCCTGTTGATGTACCTATTTCTTCTTGTACAGGGCAAAGGATGGATTAGACAATTTATTAGACAACATAATTGTAATAAACTGTTATAAAATCAAGAACTAGTGTGAGGTTTCTAGTGTATCAGAGCCTCTCTCCTAATTGTCCCTGACATTTGTATTTCTAACTTCATCATCCTTTCTTCTCAAAGTTCTTTCTTGGATTTCTGGGAAATATCTTAATTTTTCACTCCTAAGTAAAAAATCACTCATATCCCAACGATTAGCTTTTTACAAACTCCTTAACAAAAGGAAGTGAGTGTACTGGGCCAGAGTTTTGTGAACTTACAAGCAATAGTGAGAGGGGGAAAAAAGACTCTTTCCAAACTTGGGCTAGTTCCCGGATCCACTTGACCTTTGGTCTTGCAAGCAGTTGTATCAGCACCAGGAAGGGGAAGAGACAAGCTTGCAAGAGGAGAGGGAAGCACAGCAGCAAAAGGAGCTATGGAGCCTAGTGCTGCTGATGGGAGAGGTGCCTGTAACCCCAGCAGTACTCTGGTCTTCCTTACTTCCTTTCATTACTCCTAGAGTTCTCTTCTCTGTACAAGATTGCTGCTGATTTCTGTGGGCATTATCCCAAGTCTGCTGGACCAAGTGGGTCTCCAGTAAAGTCATTCTGATCCAATGAAGGGAGAGTGGGCTTTCTGTAGGGCAGGGGACAGAGTCACCATGGGACCAGTTGGATGTACATCCTACTTCTTCAGCCTGCAACAGATGAAAAGAGGAACAAGCCCAAAGGCATTAGGGTATTTCTGGTTACTGTTTGCTGTTCATTCTCTTTGTGCTTTTCATATTATCTACAGGTCACGAGCTTCCCTGGGGCATATCTGTTTTTTTGCCAAGAACATCCATAAGCTTCTGTAATGAGGCCCGGCAGGTGAGCTCAGTCACTGTACAACAGTGAACAAGGCTGTGTTGGAATGGCCCTTGACTTTTGTTTCGAGAAGTCTCACAGCCAAGTTTCAGCACTTATATTCTGCAGATGCACAAAAACTTTGTTGCTCGGAGATTTGGCACTTAAATTTGAACTGCATTTTGGGCCATCACAGTAGAGAATTCAACAAGTTAAATTCTTTATAATTTTTATGTCACCAATTCAGGACACACTACCAGTAAGAACTCAGGCCCTGGGAAATGCAGGCATTAATTTCGTGGAGCTCAGTGGGGTATACCATGCTTCATGGGGTCTAGGGAGGAAGGGGCTTGCTTGGGCCCAGGGGTTGTGTAGAACTTATATTTTTAAGAAGTGTCATGTAATAACTGCCATGGTCATCCAGGCATAGGTGGATAAAAGAAGGAACAACCAAGGTAGAAATGGTGTGTTTGGACAAAAGAAAAAAGAGGCCCAAACGAAGCTCCCAAGTACAGAACGTTTTCTTTCTTTCAGGGCCTCTTCACCCAAGTTGCATTTCCTCTTCTAATAGGACCCTACCATCCTAAGTCCTCTTTCCCTTTACTTCCCCACCCAATCACCTGATCTTCCAAAACTGGCTCCCCAGTCCTTCACCCTAAACTGTTTGATTGCACAAGTAGCTGAAGAGGATGTTATCAGCTCCTTCTGCTGACTAGAGGTCAGCTGTGCTTGTTCAGAGCATGAGCTTTAAAACCAAAGGGACTTATAGAGTGGTCTTCATATATATTTGCTAATATTGTTTGATGCGTGTCATTTTGTGAAAAGGATTTTTTTTCCCCCGTAAAAATCTTGAGTTTACTTTTCTAGCAGAGTATAACCTAGATTGTTCCCTTTGCTTTCACAGTGTCACTTAAAGAACAACAGAATCAGGAATTACACCTCTAGTCCTATATTCCTGTTATCACATATCCTATCTCCTTTCATCCTTCAAGGAGTACTTGACCAACATTGCCCATATAATGCCCCCTTTGCTCCCTCACTTTATCCCTGAAGGTAAAGGTGTTTGCTGTTCTGAAGTGCACAGGAGCATCATGCAACCAAAGCAGCTTGGGCAGCTGCTGAGCTGGTTCTGCAGAGGGACGTAGGGAGTAAAACCATCCAGTGGCACTGACGGAGTCATGTTAGATGCCCATGAAACACACTGTACAGTGAAATGACCACCTCATTGGAGTTACCATCCTTATTCTGTGATATGGGCATAGATACCTTCAGTCACCCAGGGTTAGTACTTCTCATGTTTTGCCTGCAAGTTGCCCTTTATTGAGGGGCAGGTCTTTGTAGGCTTTTTTTGCTCAGTCTTTTTGGTTTTCTGTGTAAGTCTTTAAAGGATATTCCATTTCACAGTGATGATACAGTACCTTTGTCTGGCCCAAATAATAAAGAGATTCGGGAACCAGAGAACATAAAGACAATAGCATTTTCCATGCTCCTACAAGAGACAGGGAATGGATTAAAGTGTAGAAGAGAGCACACTTCAAACTGGACACCATAAATAGACAAAGCCCTGACAACTGCTGTATCCATGTGCAAACCAAAGGCTTGATCCAGGCCATACTCAGTGCTATCTCTCTTGGTGGAAGCAGAGGAAGATGCTGCCCTGAGGCACAGGGGAAACCATGGTGCAGCAGCTGCTGCAGAAGCTGCACGCCTCCATGAGCAGAACTCTGAAAGGCAAAGCCAACAGGTGCCTTCCACATGGTAGCAAGAAGGCAGGAGAACGTGCTTACTTCTGGAGACTGCAAATAAAATATAGGATAGCTCATTCCTGCTGCCACCAAGAGGGAGATTCAGGTTGGAGTCTCTTGTTGTTCTCACTCTCTGATTGTGCAGCACTTGCCTGACGATGTGCCTGTGGCTTAAAGAGGCAAGAGGCAGAATTTATTGTTTCTCTCACTTCCTAGGCACCAAAACTGACCATAGAACAAGTGTGCCAAGCTTTGGAGGTAAATGTGAATTTTTTTTGCAAAAGGGACAGCGGCAACACGGTAGGAGAATAGCAAGGACAGGGATTAGTCTCTTTTCAGCCTCCACCCTTGCCTTCACAGAAAACCTTTTTTTATGTGAGAGTCACTGAGCTCTCAGACCTATCATTATTTAGCTCCAGCTTAAAAACTTCACTTAAAATCCATTCACTTTGATGTTCTCCATAATAGCAAGTCTGCTATTTTGTAGTACAGTGCTTGAAAAAAAAAAAAAGCAGCTCTCCCCCATCTTCAAGGATATCACTTATACAGTGGTATCCTCAGGCTGTTTTCAGGCAGAACCCCTTTCTGGCCATGGCTTGGAATCACTTTCCAGAGAGAAAGCCAACAAAAATTTCATTTCTTCTGAGCAAGGCAGCTGCCTTGTCATACTTCAGCTACAACACACTGCACTGGCTTCTTTCCCACACGGCTCTGCCACTAACCTGTGAGTCTAACACTGACCAGAGCAGCAGTGGTCATTGCTATGTCATCCACCAGTGCTCTGGGATGTGCTGGGTCCCTTAAGGATACAGCCAGTATGGGTAGGGCATGCAGCTGTAGGTCACAGCTGACTATTGTTTCAATAGTGGGTCAGCAATCCCTGCCTGAACAAACCCACACCCACAACTGCACTCAGATATATTGAAAGCAAAGCACTTTGAGGGCGCTTGCTCAAGACTTTGCATGCTGTTGCAGTGGTCTGTAGCTGTCTGCAGACCCCAGGCTCAATCCATCCATGGGACAGTTTTGCACAAAAGAAGCATTCCTGGGGGAATTTCTGCAGGATACTGCCGCAGAAATGCATTGCCAGAGAGCTCAGTGCTGTGGTCACATAGCCGCATCATCCCTGACAGGTTACAGAGAGCTCGTGTAAGATCTGACCGTGCATGAGGTTCACTTGCTCATCATTTTTGCTCCATGAATGATGCAGGCCTGGGATAATCCTGTAGGGGAAACCATGGAGGGTGATGGATGGTAGAAATGTGATACAATGCAAAATGTGATACAAGCAGGCCAGGCATGTACTGCAGTCTTTAATTCTTTGTGGAGAAGTGTGTGGTGTGAGAGTTGAGGCTATGTGAGTTATACATGCAGAGCAAACACAGAAGAGCACACATCAACAGATCTGGAGCAGACTGTACTGTCAGCAGCCAGGGAATGCTGTGCAATTGCAGCGGCATGGCAAGGCATGAATGCTATGCAGGCAGATGGGAATGCCAGAGCTCTTGCAGGCCTTTCCCCTGGACATCCATGTCCAGAAGTGCATGCACAAAGCGGTGTCGTTTGTAGAACATGAGAAGCAAACCTTCTGTCCCCTTCAGCCTTTGCAAGGCTGTGGATGGAGTCCTGTGTCTAGCTCTGGGTGCCAGTTTTTAAGACAGATACATATCAGTCGGAGACAGTCCAAAGGAGAAGTAACAAGAAGGCTCAGAGGTCTTGAAAACCCGACCTTTGAGAGGAGACTGGAAAAAGCAGGCTTTGTTTAGTCTAGGGAAGAAAAAAATTTAAGTGAGACACAGTACTAGTGCTCAAATAAGTAAAAGTTGACTGCAAAGAGTAACACATTACATCATTTGCCGTGGCCACTGGCGAATCTGTGAATGGTCAGGATAGCAAAGAACTTGAGGAGGCCACCAAAGGAAGCTGCTTAATTTCCACTGCTGGAGATTTTAAAGAACAAGTAGGACAGTTATAAGAAAGGCCAAACTTTGGGGACAATCAACCCCACCATGGGCTTGAAAGGTGAACCCTGTGTAACCTTTTGTGATCCCCTCCAACCTGGTTGCATACTGCGCAATAGCATCAGCTTCAGAGGGTAAGACACTACCATGAAGCAACATGATTGTAAAGAGCTAATGACTGACGAAAAGTATTTACAACTGTAGGGAAATAAAAATGTAAAATCAGACATATGGAACCTGACCTAGACAGTCTCATCAGACACCCATGTGTAAAGCACATTGCAGCACAACTGCTGCAGGATCTTGACTCAGCTGAGAGGTGAGTAAGGTGAAAGGGGCTGTGGGAAAAAAATATATTGATATGCACTTACATGGACAACAACTGCTTTAAATCCAATTCCAGCTGCCTCGTAAAGGAAGCGGCCGTTCTCTGTGTTACAGTTACCAGCAAAACTCACCATCACACCAAATGCTGACAGGAGATGCTTTACTCCTGGTTTTGGCTTTTAAGTGCACCTTTCATGGCCCCTCCATCTCCTCATGCCTGTAGCATCAATTGCTTATTTCAACAGTGAGATTAGTCACAGTGTCATCAAACTGCAAATTATATTCATAATCCATGCTTGGGTATGGAGCCACAATGACAGATAGTTCATAAAGGGCTGAGAAAATGCAGATCCATGTGACTCTAGAGAGGCCCACTCTCATCACAGTGCACCAACAGGACACAAATGCTCTAAACTAAAACTAAGTGCAGAGGGACTTGGTTGATTCTTACCCGTTATCTGTGGCCTTCAGGATGCTAGTCAAGGCTCCTGTAGTATCATCTAGTGCTCCTAAGACTGCCCTGGGAGTTCTGGGAGAAACACCAGAGGTTTTCAGTTTCTTCTGTATGATGCCAAGCCACCTGCCTCCACCAGCAGCAGAGGTGGCACAGCTTAGCACGGCATGGTGTGGAGGAAGAGCTCACTCCCTTTAGAAAAGTAGTTGGTACATCTGAAAAACATACCAACAGCCTTCCAGGCACGTCAGCTTGTTTTCAGCACACAGTTGTCCAGCAGTGAGTGGGTAACATGATACTGAGTCAGTGAGGCTGGGATCCAGATTCAAACTTTTCTCAGAATTGGAGCAGGACCCACACAATGAACCTAAAGTCACTGCTCCATTACCTTGCCTTCCCCAAATAGACTTCCTGGAGCCGAAAGCTAGCCATTCATGGCTATGGCCTTTGCTTGAAGAAATCCCTTCAGCTCACTTCTCTGGAGGGTTCAGGGACTACCTGGGTGGTTGGCAGCCTGCCTGTCTCTGTAGAACAGGTTAAGCTTCTGTGTTCCACAAGCAAAAACTGCTGCATAGAAGCAGCTATGGGTTATGCATGCCTTTGTACAGAAAATCATCTTGTGTTCATTATTCTTGTCTCCTAACTAGCTCATGGCTGTTTCTCCTCTGTACAGTGGAGCAACTCTGCACAACTACTGGAAATCAAACTGTGCAGTGCAAAGTTATCTCTTGTATCAGAAAGCTTCTTGTTTGGAAAGCTGCAGAGAACCTCATACCTTTACATTTGCAGTGACTCCACTTTGAGGAAGGTGACACTTGTGGAGCAGTCTGTCCAGTGCTGTAAGGCAAGCGAGGACGATGCTGCTGGGCGGCACCTACAGCATACAGCAGGGCAGCCACTCAGCAGGCAAGCTAGGTAAGCTGCTTCCCCAGCTTCTTTTAATCTCTTCTCTAAGAGGAGGCTCCAAACCAGCTGTGCAAGCCCTGCTTTGACTCTCTGAGCTATGACTACCTGCTTACTACCCTGAAAGCCTCTCGTAAAATTAGCTTTGATACACAGCAAGTAAAGAGGGATGTGAGAAATGCAGACAGTGGCACTTTCAGACTGAGGCAAGGACGCTCTTGAGGCAGCCCAGCCACCACCTCATTCAGGCTGGGCTGCTGCCTGTGTGCATGTTCCACCTGTGCTCTCTGTGGCTGCAGCCCAGCAGTCAGGGCCAGAGGTCATCTTTACCTTTTAGAGTTTGTTCCATAAACAGGTCCCAACCCTAGGGGCCCTTCCCAGGGCATCCTGCTCTCCGTTTATATATTGTGCTTTTTAATTTTTTTTTCCTGTGAGAAAGCCTAAGCTATTTCTTCAATAGCAGAGAGGGAAATGAAGTGGCTGAGGAGTAATAAATAATATAGAATGGTGAGTAGACCTCACAATAAGCCTGAAGTCTGTATGCCGAGACATCAGTCTCTCATGTCTTTTGTTGGATCAACAAATTAACCCAAATGAATCGGTACATGTTTCTTTCCTGACTTTTAAAAATTATTATTTATTTTTTGAATATTTTTTGCAGGGCAGGCATCAAGCAGAGGCCTTCCCTGTTGTGCCCCTATCCCAGGAAGGATGCACTTCCATGTGGGATGCCTGGGAATCAAACTGTAGGCTTTTTACATGACAGCTTTAAGCAGGGTTTAGTGTGGCCGCTGTCCAGCCCAGCAGTGACCCTGACCAGGTCCCCTAGATGAATGATGCACACAAGCTGGATCATGGCAGCACCGGTGGACTGGACTCCCCTCTGATCACTCTGTCTCTCCCCGACCTCAGCGGTGTCTGGTGCTTGGTGTAGGGACAGAAGCCGAGAGTCCCTGGTGGGCCGGGCCGTGCCACTCCCCCCACCAGGTTTTCCCACCCTGGGCTGTGCCTGGCCCCACGGCGCCTGGCCGGGAGCTTGAAGGTTTCCACAGCCATCCAGGGCCAGGCTGGTTCCCGCGGGCCGGCTCACCCCCCCCGCAGGAGAATGGAAGCCGTCCGGCCTGGCAGGGAGCGGCAGCCCGGGACGCCGTCCCGCAGGAGCGATGCCCCGCTCCGCCGCCCGCGGGGTGCGGCTCCGGGGCCGCTCCTCCCACTGCCGCTGCAGCGCCCGGCTCCCCCTCCCGGGCCACCTAAGCTGTGAAATGGAGGGCCAAACCCCGACCGGGTGCAAGAGGGAGAAACACCGAACGGGGAATTTGGGGCTGGGCTCATTGCTTCAAACGTGCGCTTTTTAAATAACTGTCTAGGTAAAGATGTGCTACTGTATATTGCTGTCCAGGACACAGGCAGAAAGCAGTGGTGCTCTCCTCTCTGGAAGGCAAAAGCTGCCCTAGCAGCTTCCCGGGGTCTTCATCTGCTGAAGATGGAGAGCCACTTGTTAACATAAAAGAAGATGTGGGTTTTTTCTTGTGTTCTGGCCAACAGCAAACTCATCATCACCGTTCCTGTCCAAAAACCCTGAACATCACTACCCCATCCTCTTCACAGGGCACTAGTAGATGTGGTTTCAGCACTCTCAACTGGCTGGGAGACAGCCTCCATAGCAACAGCAGCTTGGCCTCTGAGCCTATATAATTAGATAAAGCAGTGCTGTAGTCGAGCTTGACAGTTTTGCGGATGAAGTAGGAGTGTCATCTTAGGCAGAATGGTTCTGGCATTGGGGCTGACACAGTGGGGCTACTTCCACTTGGACCCACTTGGGAAGAGGCTATTTCAGTCCTGGCATGTGCCTAGTATGTCTCTTCTGACACTGAATCACTGGCCCTATCTCATCTGTCCCATACAAGCCTTGGCTCAAAACACACTGGATGGCAAACACCTGCTTTTCTTCAATCTGCAAAGAAGTGTTGGAATCCATTTTCATGCAAATTGCCAGAGAAAGGCTAAAGGCTGAAGTGTAATCTCCCCATCCCAAGCAGCAATATGCTACCTCATGGCAGTCATATCTTCTGGAGGAATGAACCTTGCAAAGAGAGGTGGCAGCTGGCTGCCATTTGGAAGAACAGAGCCAGTCTCACCCACTGAAGCAGCCCTGTGGCTGTTGTGCGTCCAGCACTTGTCCACTCGGTGAAGGCCATTTCTCCAGGTAAGATGCTTGTTACCATGGTCTCCTTCTCCATCTTAGCATTTTGGTGATATGCAGCCTGGTATATACTGCTTATGGCCACAGCTCTGAGAAGCTGATCCCAAGCAGTCACCACTGCCTCAAGGTTGTTGGACAAGAAGTGAGGACATCCCCATCAGGGGAAAAGAGAGATGACAAGAATGAGCCACAAGGTCAGTGTGGTGGACTCTTTCTCTTGATTACTTCATCTCAGACTTTTAAAAAAAAATTTCTTCATCTCACAGGATGTTTTTAACTGCAGTAATTCCTGTGATATCTGAGGTTGTAGGTGTTGGGAAATAGAGTTATAGTCAGGGACAGCAGAAGGCCTCCCACTGTTGGTGACAGTGCCCAGACCATGGGGCAGAAAAAAATCATCAAGGATTTTTCTCTTGCCATAATCACTATCCAGGTTGTGCACATTGTACCCAAATGGTTATGGCTGAAGAAGCATGAGCTAATGAGGCATAAGTCTCAGAAAACTTCCTTGTACTGCTGTGGCGAAGAAATGCAGGTGCTCTTTTACTCTCTCTTGTAAGGTTGAGCTGAAAAAAACACCTTTCAGATACTGCATCAGCCAGGACTTTGAAAAGTAGTGATGAAAATAAAAGCGTGGGAAGAAAAAGAAAGTGACCTGGTCTTACTATAAGACTTGGCAGCTCTGGGGCTGAGTTTTTGGCACTGTCCTGTTCCTGTGAACACCCCTCTGACACCTGACATCTCTGGGCCACACTGTTCACAGCATTGTAGTCTAGCAGACTAGGAATGGGAAATGCCAAGATCCTGAGATTTTGTGAAATATCCTGGTGATTTCTTATGAGGTCCCATTCCATATTTTCCACTTGTATGAGTGAATTTAGATGATTCTCGAGATAACCCACAGGCAAGAGCCCCAGATTATAATCTTTCTTTATAGCAACACCCACATAAAAGAAAAACCCTTGTGGCATAGTCTGCTTGTCTGTGTATAAAGGTGGTTTGCTCCTTTTAGAATGGTAAGTATTTTCTGAACTGAAAATGTGAAAAAATTAAGAGAGCTCCAAATCGTGTGAAATGAACTGACAATATTCGTATGGGAAATACAGTGAAATATATTTTCTACTACAAACCATTACAGCTACTGATATGCACAGTACTAATGGTCATAGCCATCTCAGATACAGAGCCAGAAATATGTTCTATGAGAATCATTTCTAGTTACCTGCTGATAGACCTCTACCCACAGCTAATGAAGCATGTTTTATTCCCTGTTTCTTTCAGACCAAAGCGTACATGTGTGCACCTCAGGTATCTCAAGTATGTGGTACCCTGAAGAATAATGGAAATCAAAACCAAAAAAGGTATGAATATTTGGCTAAGAACACAAGGGAACTTAAAGGCAAATTACACTTTTGCAAGCATTTGCCAAGGCAGTGCCAAATTCAGCCCTAGCACTACACAAATATATATCAACTTGGTTGATAAGGGGGTTTGATGAAAAGTTATGGTTAAGTCCTGTCCTGACAGCACCTTGTTGTGGTATCCTGTGACAGGAGAGAAGATAAAATTTGGAAATAATTTTCATCATATGTGTGCATACACTCTGTTCCACATACTCATAATTTCTGGAACATATTCCTTTGGGGTAAATAATGTTTCTGGGATCTTTATTCAAGGATGATTTTCTGCTAAGGCAAAAAAAGTAACCAAACATCCCCCTTCATCCCCCTGAATCCCTAAACTGTCATTCTTTGAAGGACAGACAATGCAAAAAAGTACACAGTTGATACAGTAGAAAATAAATATAAGTACTTCTTCATCACCTGACTCATTTTGGACTTGGAAAGTACCCAGGTCTCCCTTGTGCTGAGTTCAGTTTAGCATCATAGCACTCTCAGTTCAGTGAGAGGAAAGTGCAGAGTGTATGAGCCTCAGGTTATGGGAATGCCACTTTATAACATGCTGAAAGAGTGTCTGCTAATAGTAAAGCCGAGCAGAGTTCACAGCATTGTGTCATCTCTGTGCCCATACCCTCTGCCCAGGGGCTTAGGCTGGGGCTGTAGACCTGGAACTGGCTGTGTGAGTTTTGCTGA
Organism: Nicator chloris; assembly: GCA_013400495.1. NCBI lineage: Eukaryota > Metazoa > Chordata > Aves > Passeriformes > Pycnonotidae > Nicator > Nicator chloris. The sequence continues at coordinate 32,660 of WAAE01002449.1, read as the reverse complement.
AAGACATCAATAACTTCACTCCTTTCTGATTCTGTTTTACTAAACCAACACATTAGCCACAAATTACATTGCCTTAGCTAAAAATAAATGTAAATATCAAGGGTTGTCTGCAGACGTCTGGTCTCTTTGTGACTGGCACCTGAGATCCCTCCACGTGAAAAACAAAGTGGAGAGCACAAGGCTCCCCATTTTCTCCATGCTTTTGTGGTTTATAGTGTCTGGACATTTGTCAGCACTGTGCATATGCTGAGTTTCCTGTCCAGGGCCAGTTTCCTTGTTTGTCCAGGATTTTCAAATAGCTCTGGGGAGAAAAAGTCCAACCCCTCCTGTATGACCACAACAGAGGAGAGGTGAGTCCCAGCCCAGCTGCACAGATTATTTGGGGCATGACTAAGGCTCAGGGCTCTGGCACTTCTTTTGGAGCACTGCACTGGCACAACATGTTTGCCAATGGCATCTGGTTTGGAATGAGTCCCCTGACCGTTATTATTTTGCAGCATAACCCATCTCAGAGCAGTTGCATCCCAGCCCTTGGGCACTCTCTGGGAGTGACTCCCATTTGCATCATAGCTTTTGCACACAAGGGAAAAAAACCCCAACTATATACAACAATAGTAGTAATTATGGCAAGAGCAATTAAAAAAGGAGGGAGAAAGAGGGTCTGGGCCCAGTCCAAATTGTGTATGCCCAATACCAAAACTACCATTACCTTGAATGGGACTGAGTGCTGGTTTCTTCCTGATTCTCAAATAAAGCTACAGAGAAGGCACACCTTGGATTTACAGCAGTATTTTCTCTTGTACCTGTTTATCTGCTTTGTTAATTTATCTGTGACTTAACATTCATATTTCCAAAATCCAGCCCATCCAACAGGTTTCTGGGAGCACAGTCACAGTGTACTGCATCTAAAACACCCTGAGAGAAACAACCAGCTCCAAGAGTGTTTTAAACATCAATAGACTTCAGTTCTGCTAGAGCGTTGGTGGAAGAAATTAGAGATGGGCACAAATGAATGAAAAATTCCTGCTACTGTTCTCCAGTCTGGTTCAGCAGAAGTACCAATCTCCTTGGAGCAAACTCATCCTTCCTGACAGCAGGTCTGTTTCCCTTGGTCTCTGCCTGCACAAGCCAGAGACCTCCAGCCCTCCATAGTCACTATTGATCCAGGTATTTCCCCTGAGCAAGCCCAGAGCTGCATGTGTGAGCACCCCTTCACAGTGCTACCATCCTCTTTTATTAGACACATTCAGACCAGTCTGGCCCCCGTGTAGGTCTCTATCTGCCTTCCAGCTTCCCTGTAAGAGCAGAAGCAGCATTCACTCTACATGTGGTCCCACTGAGAAAAATTCAGGCCTTGCATTTGAATGTATAGCTACAGACACACCTCTCACTCCTTCCAGCTCCGATGGAAGTCTTGGAAAGGGCTACCACTGCAGGGTGTAGCCTTCAGGGAGGACATGCAAATCCATGGACTACCAAGTTGGAGGCACTGGCCAAACCTCTAGGCCAGGGCGTTGGCTGCTGGGGAGCTCCACACCAGGGGATACCCCAGGCTTGATGAAAAACAAAACCAGAAAATCACATCAAGTCCTGGGCTTGTAATTCAAGATTAGTATCTTGAATCTCACTCTGGTTTACTGTCTGTAGAAGTTCAAGTGAAATTTTTGTGCAGGCCAGTAGAAGTCTGTCATTCTTTAGCACCATCAGGAAATCCAGTTTGGAAGGGGCCCTGGGAGGACAGCTGGCCCAGCCGCCAGCTCAGAGCAGGGCCAGTTTTCATCAGGCTACTCAGGCCAAAAAAAGCAGGATTCCACTAACACTCTCTTTTTCATCCTATCTGCTGGCTTGAGAGACTGGATTGTGTTTTTACCACATTTTAGTTACACTAGCAATAAAGAAACCACTGCAGCTCTGCCCAGCTGAGGAGTCATGTTCTGTTTTGCCTTTTGCCCCGGTTTATATGAAAATGGCAATTGGTAAGAGCCCAAACTGTCCTGAGCTCCACCAGAACAATGGCCGTTGTCCTGGGAAAAAGTAAATCATGCTGATCCCCAGTATGCTACTTCTAATGGCCACATTGTCTTTGATAAAAATAGCCCAGGGCTATTCTTTAAAACAACATGGTCTGAGCTCCTCATGAAGGATGAGGCTTCTCGATAAAAATCTGTGTCTGAATAGCATGGCCTCACTGCACTGCAACTGCAGCACTGCTGGGGACCTCTTCTTGTGGTACCTGAGTTTTGCTTTGGAGATATCCTGGCCAAACAGAGAGTGTGTTGGGTCCATGCTTCCTGGGGACCAGGTGAGCATGTGGCCCTTCCCTCACAGCCCCCTGGTTTCACTGGGGGTCCTATGCCTTTTGACTGCTTTTTCTGGAGTCCATGGACTAGACAAGGGATGATTGATGTCCGGGTTTCCATCACAGTGTGCTGAAAAGGAGCATTTCAGCCAAGCACTGAGACTAGGCAAAAGGAAACATGGGGAGGAGAGTCTGTAAAGAGGTAAAACCTGAAACAGGCAGGAACAGTGGCATGAGAGATGGAAGCAAGAGGGTTTTGATGGCAAGATTAACTGGGGAGCACGCAGAGAGACACTACCTAAAGTGACATGTCAAGTGAAGCTGAGGACCACACAAGCTGCTTACAATGGGACAAGATGTTTCTAGCCAGGCTTTGGAAAGAGTGTGGAGGAAATAGATGTAATTTAACACCTGGCATGCTTATCTTCTATACCAAGAAGTTGCATTTCCTCTTTGCTTTTAAAAGAGACAAGCCATCTTAAAAAAAAAAAAGGTTTAAATGATTGAAAAATCTGTTCCAGGCAAACTTTGTGCGTGTCGGGTAAGAGGCAAATGAACTGTTTTGATAGCACAGGATCTTCCCCCACTGTACTTTCTGAGGCATAGAGGCTGCTACTTTCAGAAAAAAATTGTATGAGGGAAATGACAACTGATAGATTGAAAGGCTCATCTCAAAATCTTCTCTCACTTTCTCCCAGTTCAATGTCAAAGAGAAGTCAAAAATAGAGATGGCACACTTGAGGGTCCTAAGGACTTTGGATTTTGTCATTTTGTCATACAGCCGACAGATTCAAGCTCCCAGTCAATGATTTTTAAAATCAATATTGTATTGATGTTAGTATAATCCTCCAAGGCACAAAATAGGACACAAGCAGGCAGGCAGATTTCCAAACTGTCTGGCCCCTTTACATCATTTCCTTCTCGTAACTCATCCTGTGTATTGTACCTCTGGCTTGACATCTCCGGCTTCCTTTAGATAAGGAAGAAATTCTTCTTGTGTCACGTGAACTTCTTCAGTTTTATCGCCAGTTTCTCAGATAAAGGGCTCACGTGAAGCACTCCTTGCTGAGCTCACATTCCTATCTTCCAACAGCAGAACAGGAACCTTTCCCACCTTATAAGGATGGGTTCCACTGCATGTTTGAAAGGTGCTGCAATTGCTTTAAAAGATTTTGCAGCCTGAGTATTTGCAGAAGGAAATGTACCCGGTACCTGCCCTTCTGGGTTAGCCAGCAACCTGGCATTCCTGCAATGCTGTTCTGTGCACCAGAGCAAAAACCATTTGGAAGGTTCTGTTCCGTATTTTTTTGTGGACAGATTTTCATCCGTCTCCCAGCACAAGCCGATGCTGGCTGCATTTAACGGAACAAGTCAGAAAATTTCTTCATTGATTCAGGAACTGCTTTCATAGATGGGAATTCAATTCCCCAAAGCCTGTTCTCCTCACTCCATGGTTGAACTCCAGGCTCTGAGTACCTCTGCTACCGGTGCCTAAAAATCAAGCACATTAATGCGCTTCTATGCAGAAGAACATCAAAGCATTTCCTTTTTACTACATGTGAAGAAAATTGGAATGTAAATGTATTAACAAAATAAGCACTGGCATTTAAAATGAAGCCGAGAAACCAGATGCTCTGTCTCTTTCATTATGCAAACCAAGAAGGAAGTGTCCCAAGAAACACCAAATGGTACCTGTTGTATGGAGACCAGGCTGCCTATTCAGACTTTCATGCAATAAAATGAGCACTTTAAGATTTACCAAATATGCAGTTCAGCCTTTTAATTTTCTTTCATTTTTGTTTCCAGTTTTCAGGCTACAAGTCCTTGTTCCACTCATATTAAAAAAAAAATAATCTGTTTTGGAAGCCAAGGACTGGGGAGGAGGGGAGAGGCTCCCTCTTTGGCAGCTCATTTAAAATCCAGGCTGTGATGATGAGTGATGCACTACAGGCCATTTCATCACAGGCCATGCTGTTCTCACAAGGCTTCCTATTTATCACAAGCCTCCTTGCTCATGGGAAGGAAAGCTCAAGAGCAGAGCTGCACAGGGTGTTGTGCTCCTCTTCACTCCTCAGCAGACGTGGGACTGTGTGGTGCTGTTCTGCAAGAGCTCAGCTGCTCTGTCCTTTCCTCCTCTCTGCGTTTTCCTTCTAGCTCCAGTCACGTGAGAGTTCTCAGTAGGACAGGTCAGGAGCAGTAGGACAGTCCTCAAGGGTTGCACTGAGTGGCAGGGAGGCAGAAAGGTCATCTCTGGGTGGGAGCAAGGGCGGATCAGAGAAGTTGGAGGTCATTGTCCAACTCCAAGTGCTTCAGCCAAAACTGATGCCAGGAGAGGAGTAGGTTATTTTTAATTAAACCAACAACAGAGAAGGACCCATGATATTGTTCTTGAATAGAAACTATTGAGAGGAATAAATCATCACCATGGAAACGGAGAGCTTTGCCAGAGCAAGGCAGGAAACAAAGCACAGAGAGATACCCAAGGAATTTTCAACCGTGGTAACTGCAGCAATTGCTTTTTTGGGGGTTGCACCTTTGGTCTAGGGGACCCCAAGTTGCCTTCCTAAGCTCATGGGGCAGAGGGGAGTCAACCAGCCTTGTGGTGGGATGCAGCACCTCTGCAAAGCTACCCACCAGCACCACGTATGCCTGACGTGGGACATGAAGAAGAACAAAGCCTGCAACAAGAACCTGCAAAACATCTTTGGGAAGTAAAATTAACTACACAGGGATTAAACCAAAATGAATCCAGAGGGCCTGAAGCCTTAAAATGTTATCAGCTTGTCTGTTTCTCTGTCTTGATTAGATCCAAATGCCAGTTCTTTATCTTGAAGTCCTAAAAGGCAAGGACAAGAGTTTAGCTGAAAGGCAACAGAGCCTTCATGACATTTAATAATTTCTTATGTCACTCACGCTCATACTACCACTACAGAGAAAATATGGGCACCCCATTCTTGGCTTGTTGTGCTGTCAGAGAGGCTGACTCCTGAGTAGATCTTTTCACTCAATATGATGTTGTCAATTTTTTAGCCACTTCCATGCTCAGGAGTCCAGCCTGGGCAGCTGTCATCTCCTCCACTGCATTTGAAACTGAGCAGGATATATGGGCAGCTGCTTCACGTTGTTCTTTGTTGTGTGCCTCTTCAATGTAATTCCAACCATGAGTGTGTAGGCATAACTGAAGTTAAAGGCATAGAAAATCCAGAAAAGAAAAATCCATTTGTACAAAACAATCTGGAGAAGTGACAACATCAGAACTCCAGGCAACACTATTGTAGCCAGAAGGCTTAGGGAAGCCCAAAGGAGCAGTACCACCACAAGCTCAAGAAGAACAAGCAGCCCTCATCCTTGCTTGATTGCAAGTGCAACAATTATCCAGCCTCCTTGACATTTATCCTAATATTTCATGTCGTGACAAGAAACTCCATCACTTGTGCATGAGAGCCAATATGCAGTGAGGGCACTGGCAACCTTAGAAGTGACCCCTGTTTAAATGGCAGTCACCTGCCTGTGAGTCAGCCTGGAGGCTTGCTGCCATGAACATGTGTCTGTAGGCACTTCAAAATCCATCAAGAGCAGCAGCTCTCAGCTGTGATGGAAAAATGTCCTCTGCGTTCAACGCATGGGATTTCATGCCAGTTCCAGATCCCAGGACACGGCGTCGGTAGCTTAGCCCTCCAGGTGGATTGAAGCAAAGCTGGGCAACCTGCTGTATCTGAGGAGCAGAGGGTTTGTTATGTGCCTAAGTATGGGGGGGTCCTTGAGTCCAGTGTCCTCTCTGTTCAGTTTTGCATCTCCTCTCCTTGGATGGGAGCAGTCTGGAGACACGAGGCACCAGAGTGCCTGCGCTGGGCCTCGAGCAGCAGGGCTGCGCACTGGGCCAAGGCAGCAGCACACCAGACAGAGGCTAATATTACTCTTCCCAGAGGTTCAGTAGGTCACTGCTTCATCCTGTGAGCAACTCCAGATTTCAGGGCAGTGAGAGAATTGTTTATATTGGCTACTCGTATGAATGCTAAAAAAAAAGAGCGGGTATTATGGGACTTCTGTTCTTTAATTCCAAAAAGAAATCAAACATGTCTAGACTGCTGCATGCATGTGGCTTTCCTCCAGGCTTCTCCCACCTGGAGCAATAAGCAGGCTGGAAATTCTCCACAAAAGAGTTTTCAACACCCATTTTAAAAAGCTCTCACCCCAGGCACGCTAGCCAGAATTGACCAGTCAAATTCTATTAGGAGGCAAGGTCAGATAGAGGAAAAGGTTTTCAGGCACAGGCCACAGAGATCCTCTGTGATTTCCTCACGCTTTCAGCTGAGGGAGACTGCGGAACCAGCTGGCAGCTCGCCCCGGCCAGAGTCCAGGCAGCGCAGGGGGATGTGCCTGCCTGCATTCCTGCAGGGAGGCTGTGGGAGCAGCAGCCATGCAGCCACCCCACGGGACACACACTGCCCTCCTCCACCCACAGCTGCATCCCCAGGGACTTGTCCCTGCACCAGACCATGTGAAACAGGACTGCAGCTTAGCTGTGGGGTTTTCTTATTGGGGTTACCTGGTGAATTTGAAATTGCTGCTGACAAGAGGTGTCAGAGCTGGTTGTGGAGAAAGATATTTTCCCTTTAGGCAGGAATCTGCCCAAGCTCAGACTTCATTGATACCAGCTCACTGAGGAGCCAGGATGGCAGAGGTGGGGGAGGACCAGCAGTCAGGGTCAGTCCTGCTCAGTCCTGGCAGATTATCTAGCCTATCTTCCTTGACAAGGCTGATAGCCAGGGAGGCAGGAGAGCTGTGGAAAATGATTAGCAGAAGGGACAAGGGAATTGCCATGTTGATGAGCTCTACCTTGTCTGGCAGCAGCCCCAGCACAGCAGATCAGAGGGAAGTGGAGAACTGTGTAACCAGGCAGATGTGACACCATCACATACTGTAAGTCAGTCTTGTTCTTTTGTGAGGTTTCCTGAATCTCATAAACTCTCAAGCTACCATGACCCGTGTTGTATTCAATCTTCTTGCCTAAGTTTCCAGTCCCAGACTTTTCATTCTTTCCTCTCCTACTGAAGGTAAAATTCTTCTTAGCCCAGTGCTGTAGACATTTGTCCAGCAGAGACTGAGGTCAGACATCAAAGTACCTACATAAACAGTCAGAGATGGGAACAACTACAGCAGCTGGCTTGGGAATGCCACAGGACTTCAATCCCTCCCTTTTCTTAGCAGATCTATAGAACTACTTTTAACTGTTTTCCCTGCATGTCATTGTTTACAAAGCTGTAACTTCTTGCCATCATCACCGTTATCCAGACTTTCCACAGCTCCCAGGGATATGAATAGAGAGTTTAGCCGCATGTGGAGAAGAGGCCCAGGGAAACAGGCCATTTTTCACAGTTCTCTTGTCCAAAAAGAGGTTCAGATTGTAATTTTCTGGACATGATGCAATAGATAAATATTTGAGAGAGATTTTGAGAGATCTGCTCCCACAATGATGAAGAGCTTCTGAACTCAGACAGCAAATTTAGTCCCTGAATGAAATATTGCTTAGCACTGGTGGAATGTTACTACACAGCAGTGGGGTGTAAATAGATCTAGATCATCAGACAGGAATTTTTCTAAAGCTATAAACTTGAAATAAACAGAGAACTGGGGGCAGACTGGGTCAGTTCCCCAGGGCTGGGGACCAGTAAGGAAGAGCCCACTGCTTGGGAAGGGGGTGCTGAGCCTGTCTGCTGGCGACGTGCTCTGTCTGAGCACACGTGGAGCTGGAGTCAGTCTGCACAGCTGAGGGCACCAGCCCTGCAGGTAAGTTGGGCAGCCCCAGTCCTGCACATACTTTACAGACTTGTGGGCAGCTCTTCACAAGGAATGAAGGTAGAGATCTCTAGGAGATCTAGCAGATCTGATGGTTTTTGACAGTGTTCCCTGCAGACAGGTGAGGAGAGGAGCTTGGACTGTGACCGTATTTGTTGCCCAGAGTCCACTTCCACAAGTGCAACCCTGCATTACTTCTCCACACAAACACACTTCTAAAGACACCAGACCCAACCCTCGGGCAGTGATGATATATTTCCCGAGAGTCTGTGTGCTCCAGCCTGAGCACAGAGCCCACTGCTCCTAGTTGGCTGTGGCAGATGGCACTGTGGCACACAGGCTGCAGAGCACCTGGGGTGAAAGGGTCATACTTGCCCAAATGCCAGTGCAGGTGTTGGGAACGGGAGCCCTGATCCTGCCTGCCCAAGGGACAGAGGAGACCATCACTGCCCACCCAGCACTCAGCACAGGATGTGCACCCACCCTGCTACCAATTCACCATGCTGGTGGTGCAGCCCTCTCCCCCTTCTACCACAGCTGCATAAAAGCATGAGCAGCAGCTTCTCAGCAGGCCTCAGCCAGGCCCCTCAATGGGGGAGTCAGGAACCATCCTCGCCAGCTACCTGTGACCACTGTGGTCCAAGACCTACCATGCTGCAGTTCCCTGATGCTCTGGGGGTGCCACCTGTCCCCCAGGGCCAGTGTGGTACTAAACACCAGGAGAAGCTGGCCAGGGCAGGATGGAGAGATGGAAACACTTTTATCCCAGTGGGATGCTCATACCTGAGATTTCCCCCTTCTGTAGCACCTCTGCTGGGATGGAGGCCACCCCAGTGTGGGATGTCTGACACAGGAGGAAGACAGACCGCAGCTGGGCTGTGCAGGAGCAGACGTTTCCCATCTGGCAGAGCCGGCAGCCCGGGGGCGGGTGGATAACACTGTGGTTACACAGATATGCTATGTCCAATCAGCGGTTCATACATAATTCAAGACGTATGTGATGACATGCTCTAAGCCCTGTAGAAGAATCCAAGATATGTGTGAGACTACCAAGCACTTGCTTTGATGAGTTATCCCAGCTGGCTGCCTTGGTGGCATCCTTGTGCTTGGCATTAGCCATATCCCCCTGTCCACCATCACTCCTCTGCCGTGGTGATTTTCCACGGCTGGGAACAACCTGGATGGAACAAAGGTAAGGAAATTATAATCATCAACATCCTCTAAAAATTATTTCTTTGAGAAGCTGAGTAATTTGATCAGATGCATCTATCTTCTACCAACTGCCCAGGGCCAAGCACACTGCTTTCTTCATCAGCAGGACATTGTCTCACTAATGTTACAGGAGTTATAAAAGGATGAATGAGTGATACCTATAATTTGATTCCATTTCCTCCATGGAAAAAGCGTAATTAGATTTATTTAAGAAAAGAACAACAACTGAGATATTATTCATCAGAGAGCAGTCCACTGGAAACTCTTACAGAGCAAAAGAAAAAAAGCCAAGCCCCAGAGTCAACTCTCTGAGTTAAAGTAATAACATTTCTCCAGGAACATTCATAGATCTTTCACTAATGCTAATTCAGCCTCTTCCTCTGTTTATGCAATGATGAATTCTCTGTCTGAAAAAATCAGCTCCCCCATCATACTTTTCATGAGAAGAGAACTTAAATCAGTTCAGTTTGTTGAAGGTAATCAAGAACCACCTTAAGCAAAATCCAAATGTTTGGAGCAAAATCCTCAAGCTGCTGCTACTGTTCACAGATGAGCTGATAACAAACCTAGTGAACAACAGCACGACTGTTTAGTGAATTAGTTTTAATTCCCAAAGGGTTCAAATGCCACCACAGAAGTACATGAGAGCAGACTGTGAAGCCAAAATATCTGTATATCCCATCCTTCCTTACTCTCGCTGTACAGAACCAGATGCCCCCATGCCTATTGTCCAAAGAGCTGTTTATGTTTGTAACTTGAAAACATTAAAGATGGGACTAACCAGAAATGGTCTCAGCACAGTGCTCTGAGCAGCTCCTCAGAGAAGGATGCAATGATGTTGTGATCACATTTGGCCTAATATTGGGCTCTTTCCCATCTCCTTGTCTGGTCATCATTTAGCATTGGTGAGGTTCCTGCTGCCGCCCGGCAGGGCACTGCTGGCATGGACGGCTCCAGCTGCCCGCTTGGCAGGGCATGGGCTCAGCAGCACCAGGGGTAGGGGAACAGTGGAGAGAAACTGCAAAGAGAAGAATCACAACCTGCCTTAGCAAAGAGCTAAGGGCTGAAAAGGGCTTTTGTCTTTCTACGCAAGGCAAATATGGCTTTCACTTTAATTAAAAAGCAGGCAACTGGACCAGTCAGCTGCAGTACTTTAGGAATGGCACATGTGGGCTTAATGTAGCTTGTGAAGGATGCATGTAGAGTAGTTACCTGAAAAAAAACAAACCAAACCATTTGAAATGCCTTTTCAGGAGTTTCTCTCTCAGCTTGCCTCTCCAGTACATCAGGTAGGTGCAGGTTTTTACCTCTGCAGAGCATTATGCACTGCACCATTAACTTCCAGCAGGAAGTGGCGCTGTCCAGTACAAGATTACAGGGACAAATGTCTGTACTGCTCACGTGTCAGCAGAACACCTGCAGAAGTGTTGGCATCATGCAGCCACCCAGACACAGCGCTGTGAGAAAACTTCTCCCTCTGTGAGAAGTCCCCAGCTCTGACTTGTGCTGCACCAGACAAGGCATCAACACATAGCAATGAAACACACAAAGGGTTGAAACTGCTGGGAGTATGGTTTCACCTAATTATCCTAAAAGACGTCAGGAGAAGGTAACATTAACATATCTTTTTTATATCCCTCAACCATACAAATCCCTGCATTTCTGGCTGGTTTTTTCCCATACCCAAGTGGCCCAGGTTTATCAGGGCCTGATCTGGGGCACACTGCTTGGCCTGACACTGGCAGGCTGCTTGGCTGCTGAGCCACGTTGTTCTCACTCTCTATCTTTTCTGCTTGTAATACAGGCTGCAAAGGACGTAGTCACCCTTGTGCATGTTGCCCAGCCATTAATGAAGACATTAATAGGTGTATAAGTACCCATTTGAGGCCCTGCTGTCCACTAAAACTGTCACTAATGATTTGCTGCTTGGGATTAATGTTGATTAATGATGAATGCACTGAATGTGGATTGCTCTGGTTTAATAGACACCACTTGGGCCCTAGGACACTGAAAATACATCTCCTGTGGCCCAAGTATTATTGCAACTTCTACGTTTATCAGCTGAGCTTGAAAATGTGCTCAGTCAACACAATCCGTTTTCTACACCATTCCCTAGCAGTTTGCACTATTTAATTAGCCACGATGATATTTTCTTGTTTCTTTTTTAGCACTTGCCTCATATCAAACCTTCATTCTGTTGGCACTGAAAGCAAGCCAGTGGGACTGGAATTAGGTCATCCTGTTTCCACGGCTGCTTCCCAGACCCCCAGAGCTTTCCTCAGCAGCAAGGCTTATTAATACCCCCTACACTATATTAGCAGTTCAGAGATGTCTCTGTGTGGTTAGCTGAAAACCCCCAAGTACCAATTATGCATTCCTGTTGGTTTGAAGGAACACGAGCCACAGCTGCTCCCTGGCTTTTCTGGGGCAGGGCAGCTCACCTTGGGGTCCTGCCCACCCTGCACTTTCAGCTCTTGGGAAGACAGCAGGTTCCTTTTGATCTGGATTTGACCAAACACTCTTACTTGCCTTGTACTCCTTTTTTTTCTCCTTAGGACCTTTGTTCCCCTCATTGCTTGCCCATATTTCCTCATTTCTAATTCATATTTATTGCGGTGATCTTCCCCTTCACAGTGTTTGCCAGTTGTAAATATGTACTTTATTAGTGCATTTACTGCCCCTGAACCCAAGTTCATTTGCAAATCACCGGTACCCAGCTGTCTCAGTGTGGTATTTGGACTTTCTAGGGTAACATCCTAAAACCACTGTAAGTCAGGGCTGGATGGAAGGAAGCCACAGCTACCCAGGCAGCTCCATTATATGCTGCTATCAGTAGTAGTGAAATGGGCTCTTCACATCCTGGTATCACAAGCAAAGATGCCATAACAAGTGGAATTGGTGAGGGAGGGAACTGAAGTCCTGGTAACTCCCTGCCCCTCCTTTCCCAGTGAATCAGTCCTCCCTAGGGCAACGTTTTTGTGGAAGAGTTACCAGGTACTGTGACCAGCAGGGTGAGGGAGGGGATCCTCCCCCTCTACCCTGCTCAGCTCTGGTGAGACCCCACCTGCAGTGCTGCATCCAGCTCTGGGGTTCTGAGCATAAGGACATCAGCCTGCTGGAGTGAGTCCAGAGGAGCGCCCTGAAGATGATCAGAGTGATGGAGAACCTCTCCTATGAGGAAACTCTCAGAGTTGGGGTTGTTCAGTCTGGGGAAGTGTCTGGGGAGACCTTATTGCAGCTTTCCAGAAATTAAAGGGGGCTACAGGAAATGTGGAGAGGGACTTTTTACAAGGGTATGTAGTGATAGGACAAGGGGTAATGGCTTTAAACTGAAAGAAGGTAGGTTTGGATTAGATATTAGGAAGAAATTCTTTACTGTGAAGTGGTGAGACATTGATACATTTTTCCCAGAGAAGCTGTGGATGCCCATCCGTGCAAGTGTTCAAGGCCAGGTTGGACAGGGCTTTGAGCAGCCTCGTCTGGTGGAAGGTGTCCCTGGCCATGGCAGGGGGTTGGAATGAGATGCTCTTTAAGGCCCCTCCCAACCCAAACCATGCTGCGATTCTAAGAGCTCTCTCACTTTCCACTGATGACAGGAATCACAGCACCCCTCTTTGAGCCTGGCTACCACCCAACACTCCTGCTGCTCCTTCTGGGGCTTTCCTTGTGAGTCAACAAGCACACTAATCCAGGAGAAACCTGTCAGCTTTCCAATGGCTTTGGAATTTGAACTGGCTCCCATGGGAAGCCCAGCAGCTCAGGACTGCCTGCCTCCGTACTGGAGAAGAGGTTTCTGCTCTGCAGCAGTTTCATAGTAGCAGATCTCAGCTGCTCATGCAACCATCAGGTTCCTTTCTATTCAGAGTTTAAAATGTTTGGGGATTTTTGTTTGGTTGGTTTGGGTTTTTTTTTCCTGTTGTAGACAAATTAAATCCTTCCCTTTAGGCAGTATAATTGTATAGTATGATCAGCTGAGTATTTAATTTGGTTTATACTTTAGAAATGTAATCAGCTAAGCAATACACTGACTTTAAGTTCTGAAATAATTTTCATCTGGCAAGAGTAAGATTAGAGTAGGCTTACCCTTGGGCTGGAAACAAACACTGCCTTTGGAGACTATAGCATAAAATTGGAGAAACATCAAAGGTATTTCAGGCCCAGCCATAAGATACCTCCAGATGTGTCACTCAGACTGAAACCTTCCCATGTTTTTGCAGATTTTCAACTCCAGAGCATAGATTAATGAGCCATTTCTTCTGCTGTCTGCTGCAATTTGTGTGTCTCATCAGCAAGATGGTCTAACTGTCCCAGCATGTTCATTAACTGTTGGGAAGATGGGCCACAAATGATCTGTACCTTTTGCATCTGTACCATTAGTGGAGGTTGTTAGTGGACTGAAGGAGAAAGTTCACCCTTCCTTGGAAAACAGAGGGGAGATGAAAGGTGAAGAGCCCTCGTGTTGGATCACGAACTGTAAAAGTTTTGACTTTAAAAGTATGTGTAAATAAATAAAAATCTCCATCTAAGGCTGTAAATTGCTTCCAGTGTTCCTCAGATAGATTATCAGTCAGTCAGCCATTCAGGAATTCCAAATATTGTTACAGACTTTCCCAGATCAAAAATAAATCTTCCACATCACCAGAAACATGTATGAGCTAAAAAAAGTTTCTTTATGGAAAGACTAGAGATCTGCCCTGTCTGACAGACTGAAGCACTCTCAGTCCCTGAATTAAGGGAGATGCAGGACTTCTGCTGTTGTCATCCCTGCATGCAGATAAGTGCACTGCACTGCAGGGTCGGTGTGTGTGTATAATACAAACTTTGGGAACAGGGGCTTAGAACAGCCTTTAAACATGTACATCCTTTCATTCCAAGATTGTTGGAGCTTAAACCATCTTTCCTTTCTCCCCCTCCAAAGCTTAGATAGGTGGGAAGCAGACTTTGCTCATGCTTCAGAGAAAATTGTATTCAAGGATGTAATTCCAAGCCAGGAAATGCCAGGTCTGGCTGTAATATACTGGAAGTGTCACTGAAGCAGAGCTACAAACTTTCATTTTTGCTTTCTAGCCAGCCAACACTGGAAGTCTCTCTAGGTCCTAGAGAGAAGAAAAATGTACAAGACTCCTTGAGGAGATGTAGAAACCTCAGGAAGGGAAAGAGTAAGTCAGAGGAGGCTCATGTCTTGTTCCTCCTTCAAGAATACATTTATTTTCCTCATTTTAATAGGCTGCATAAAGATCACCCTGAAATGTAGCCCCAGACCTTCCCTTCAAGATCCAAAGGTAGACACGAACTAAGGTCCTTAAAGGAAAGCACTTTGGGCTTTCTTCAGCACGTCCCAGACAATATGAATCTAAACCAGACAGCTGCAGAAAAAACAAGACAAAATCAGCTGGTCAGAGCCAGGGGCAGCCTTGCTGCTGACAGCCACACTGGCTGCACATGGAAGAGTGACCCCAACTGGGTAACAACATGTGGCAAGCCCGTCAAGAGAGACATGTGAGGCCTGGCTGTGGCTTCTTGGCTTCTTCACATCAGTGGGTTAGAGCTGTCAAACACAAGAGTGAGAAGTCAATTCTGTTAACTTATTGCTGAGGCTTTTAGAAGTCACTCTTTGAAGCAGACAATGAACTTCTATTCAAAGCCTAATTGGGTATGAGGGGCTTGCTGGTTTGTTTTTAAATACATTTCAACTCCTTTCCTATTTCCTGACAGAATTCAGTTCTGAAGCTCATGCTGTTTCCTTTTCTGCCACACAGCCACATCTTAAAGAGTATGTGTCTCATGAGTACTTAACCTTAAATGCTGAACTAAAGCCAAAGCTCTTTGAAAATATGCATTAGGCTTTCCTTGAAGCAACTTTTGTTTCAGTCTCTATTCTGGAAGCAGGACACTAAGACTTTCCCAAAGATCATGTGGTTTGACCATTTAGGAATGGCCAGAAGGTGAGCCCTGGAAGTACCTAGGAACTGGTGCTTTCCACTGTTAATGCCGGTAATAAGAAGCTGTGGTTTGTGAAGTAAAATAGTGTCCTGGGACTACATTACACCTAGAAACCTGCAACTCCTGTAGCATCCAATCATAAAAGTGCTAGACATAGCCAGAGGCATCGTCTGGCTTCGAGAGACCTGCTTCCCCCTTCAAAAGTCCAAATACAGACATTTTTTGCATGCTTATAGGAGCATTTTTACTCATTTGCACCACATAGCTCCAAGCAGCCAGAGTGCAAACAGCAGCTTCAGCAAAGGCACAATTCTGATCAGCTCTGAAAGCTGCAACAGTGCCCAGCTACATTTGCAAAGCAACACCAGAACTGCTGGTGAGACCATGCAAGACTAGAACTTAATGGGAAGATATCCCTGAGACACAGAAGCTGAGCTTGCCAGCCATATCCCAGAACACACAGATCACTGACTTGGCCAGTCAACTCAGGAGGTAGGTACTATGTACCTACAACAAAATAATAATATTAAAAAAACAATCATACCCACCCCACCCAATTTGGAAGGATCATTCTCCCACATCCAAGACAATGGTAAGCATTCAGAACTGCATCAGCATCTCTGTCTTGCTCTCTGGAACAGAGATCACACAAGGTGGAGAAGGGAGAAAGGAACCTCCAGCATTTTCTCACCAAACCATAAACCAGCAGGGCTGGGCTCAAGGCTCTGCTCCAGGTATTTGTAGGAGGAACTGTTTCTATTTCCTTTTCCTTTTGCATTTCAGACAAATGATGAACAAACCCCATCCTGAATAATGCAATAGGCTGATGCTTAGGATGCTCAAGTGAAAGGCAGGAGGCCCAAGTTCAAGTCCTTGACTTCAATCAGGCAAAGTAGAAACATCAAATTCAAATTATTTCCTCTGATCACAGAACACACTGACATCTGGGATTTCTCTGCTTTTGATTTGCACAACCACTGAAGAAAACTTTGGCAAACTTGGAGCCTCCCATAACCAGTGGGATGGTGGTTTGGGTTTTTTTTATTGAGAGGGGGGAGGTGGTGGTGGTTTGGTTTTTTATCTTTTTTTTCCTCCTAGAGAATTGCCATTTTCTCAGATGTTTGAAACAGTGTTCTTGCATTAGCTGGGCTAATTAGTGCATCCTGGCACAGCTGCAGGAGTGTGCTGATGTGTTTTATAAATTATGTATGTGCTAGGATTAGCTTATTGAAGAATTCCTGAAGAACCATGTGCATGTGCACATAGTAATTCAGCTGTTGCAGCCACTTGCATTTCTCTGGTACTCTGAAGATCCTGCAGCACAGCCCTGAGCTTCCCAAGTCTGACAAAGACACGCAGATAATCTGAGTGGCTGAAAATGAGAGAAAGCATCAGGTGTAAAGGGTACCTCTGCCAGTACCAGTGCCTGTAAAAGGAAGATGAAAACTCACTGACACAGAGCATTTCAACCCAATGAGGTAGTAACGACAATCTTGTCTTGCTCTCTTCCACAAACAGCAAAATAAATTATCTGCAAATGAAAGCAGCCCAAGACTTCAGTAATATCAGGGCACATCAGCTTGTGATGGCCACAGTGGGCAACAGACCTCTGTGTATTCATGAGGATGTGACAATGCCAAGTACAAGTACAAGACCTCAGACGTGGACTAACCACATTTATCTTCTTTAAATGTTTGAGGAATAGTGATTTCCCAGCTACCAAGTGACATAAGTTATATGCAGAGACTAGGATTGGGTTTCAATCACTTATTCTATTATGAAACTTAGCAGGAAAAAATCCACTGCAAATTTTGGAGGAAAGGTTCTGAAATAAGATGGCCTTGCCATTTATTACTCCAGTTGAGACAGGCTGGATTTAGAATTTTCTGTAATCTACTGGTAAAAACCTGTGCTCTTGCCCTCTCGAGGCAGCTGTGTCTTTCTGCTCATGCCTAGTCTGTGAGTGCTGCTTCTCAACAGTGAAGTGTTATCTCCATTGAGCCACTCACCTTGGAGAAAACCCACTAGCTTTGGTAAAATGTTCGCTGGAGAGCTGGAAAAACCTCAGATGAACTTTGGTTGATAGATCTCATATCCTCCTGCATCTCTACAAGCAGTTAACACCCTGGGCCAGACATGCCTCATGCTTGCTCTTCAGAGGAAGAGTCAGCTTTGACTCTCTCTTTAAACAGAGAAAGCTGAAATAAGCAAATACGGTCTGCGACCTTGTAGAAATATAAGAAAGAACTTCATTAAAAATCAGTATTTCTTTGTCTAACATGTTCTGGGGAGATGTAAGGGAAGGTTTTTCTTCCCTACTGATAAAGGTTCTCTGGAGATGAACTGTACAAGATGGCCTAGCAAATTTCCTGCCATAACAAGCTGCATGGTAAGCAAATAGTGACTAACAGGGTAGTTCAATATTTACACAACCTTTTCAGTTTTAAGTACATGGCAGATTATTAGCAAAGGTAAAATCTCTTCTGATAAATTCGTAGGATTTTCCACCAATCAGTTTACTCTTTTCCCAGAAGCAGGGAGTGACAATTCCAAGCACAAAGCAAAACTCACATGGAAACTGTGGGCACACAGCAGGATGAACAACCCAGTGTAGAGGGGGTAGAGCAAATACACAGGATCAATGACAGGGTGAAGCAACCTGCACAGAGCAGCTCTTCTCAGTGTTGGCTACCTGAAGGGGACATGCTGCTGCTTGCTGGCTTGCTTTTTTGGGACTCTACTACATAATGGAGCTGCCTACTGCTGATAACATTTACTGATGTGAGGAGGTGAACGCACTGCTTCAGAAGCTGCAATTCCTGCGTGCACTGAAGTTTCCTGCGAACAAAAGGTTAAGACTGCAGCTTGCCTTCCTCCTCCTGCCTGACAGAAACTAGAAATAACAAGACTGCAGACAGCATAGGAGGTTGTCTTTGGGGAAACCACAGCAATCCTTTATGTCCAGAGCCTGTGCAGGAGCAGGGAGGTTGGATTAGATGACCTCCACTGGTCTCTTCCAACCTTATCCATTCTGTGATTCTGTAACACCAAGCCTGGGAGCTTTTATTCTGCTTTTCAAAACAAACAAAAAGAACCAGAAAGTGAGACCAAGGCATTCGGGAAAACACCAGGAAAAGATGACCATGTCAAAGAAGAGTAGAGATGCTCATTCACTAGAGGTGAGGGATGAGAAAATTTTCCAATGTTTTATGTTTTCAAAACATAAAAAATGTTGACTCGGCAACCTCAAGATTTTGGCTAAAACTCAGAATTTACAGTAAGATGTTTATACAACTGAGGAAAACACTCCTGTAGCGATCTTGTTTGCAGGGATGTACAATATATTACGCACAGAACAATTTTTTCATTAAGGTAACAATGTATCAGAGGTTGCTCTTATTGCCACTTTTGCTTGTGTTTGCAAACACCCGTTCACCTTTCTCACCTACAAAAGCAGACCCAGTGTGGGCAGACAGCCTGTGACAGAATACTTACAGTAATTGTAAGACAATGTTTCAGGTCATGTTCTTCACTCTCCCTCCCACACCTTTACCTCCAAGCAGCCCTTCTGAAGTGCTCCTTCACTTTCATCCTGTTTTAAAAGGGCTTTTCTCTACTTTCCCAAGGAACCACAGCGTTGTGGATCTGAAATAATTATTCTGAGGCCAGTGCTCTGCAGCAATGAACAGCTAGAGTTGTATTGAAAGCAAAAATTTCCAAGTGCTTAAAATAAACTAACTCTTCCTCGGTTTTGGGCTTGAAAGCCTTTGAAAATTACTGGGGTCCAAAGAAGCATCTTTTTCTGTTGCACATACGTGTAGTTTTTGTGTCCTTTATAGATGGTTTGTTTTCCCTTCACACACTGACTCTTCTTACCTTGTTGCCAGGGAAGCAAGTGCAATTCCACCAATTCCTGCATGCCAGAACTGAGATGACTCACCAGATACTCCACTCAAAAGAGTGCCCAGGCAGGAAACAACTCTGTCCACCACAGAGTACTCCAGTTCCTGGCAGCAAGAGCTGTGCTCTTGCCCAAGTTCTAATTGCCAGACTTGAAGACTCAGTCTCCCCACATGTGGGGACAGTTCTCTGAAGCTGTTCCTTACATGCAGAACTCTGCTGAATACATCTATTCATCTACAATTTCAAATATTAGCAGCACAGTGGTGGAAAATCAACCCTGATCTCCAATCCCAACCTGTTTTGGGCTGCAAAAACTGATTAAAAAAAGCATTTTTCAGACTTTACCAAATGTTGCTGTTAACAGGAATCAGTTACATTATCCATACTTCAGCTATTTTCTGTTTGGTCTACTGCTTCCAAAAAGTAAGAGCATGGGGGAAGGGTGGGCACAGTCGAGGTATAGCCCAACACCCAGAACCATAATAATAGTAATAATAATAATAATAGTGATGATGAAGAAGAATGTCTATGTGTTAAGATCACAGAAAGGCATGTTTCAATGCCAGATTTTTAAAAGCCCTTGGTTAGAATGAGATCTACAGCATAATACCTGCTTCTTGCCCACAATCATACTTCTATAAAGTGATGACACTGTGTTATTCAGCTCTTTTCTTTAAAAAAGCCCACAAAATTGAATGTCACCATGGGAACAGTCTAAAGTTGATTTTGGAAAGAGGCTCATTTCCTATAGCTTTTCTGTTGGCATAAAAATAATGTCACTGAACTGTATCAGAAGTGCATTATGAAGTATCATCTCTGAAGATACCATCCAGTTCTGAAAATATCCTCCCTAATGGTTGCATTTCTTTACTTTCTGAAGCAGAATAAAAGCCCCAGAAACACTTCTTCCCTCTTTTCCTCAATAAGAAACACACCCTAATTGTGTGATTTATCAGCAGTGTGATCTAATTCCACCATCCTTCAGCCTGCAATATGTAGTGTCAGTATGGAAAACTTCCTCCTCAGAAGAACAATTAAACTTTAAAGCAGTCATCCTGGTTGGCTGGCTGAACAAATGACACATGTTCACACAAGAATTATTCAGTCAACCATCTTAATAAGGATTTACTTTAAACAGAACCTTGTATGGGTACACTAGACTCAGTCTCATTAAGGAGCAAGTTGGATTTTTATACAGCATGAACCACTGGCAATCTAAAACAGACCCACTGAAGAACGGAATGGAGAATCAAACACCATGTTTCAGACCCAAGCTCTATGTGCCTTTAATACTTTCTTTTTCGTTTTCTTTTTGAGAGAGTGCACACTACGACAGACATTTGCATTTATCATGTTTTTAACTTCTTTTCTAAGGATGAACTCTCTGAATCTGGATCTTCCAACTCCGCTCTGTGTCTTTTCAGTCCTCCGAGAGATTGAGTGCTCTCACTGCCCGCAGGATGCAGGTCAGCCGTATCCTCTCTTGTGCTCACACTGTAGCTGTTGGAGTCCATTTCAGACAGGCAGCAGTCTTTGTGCAAGGTCACACCCACCTGTACCAGGTTGCCATTATCAGCATTTGAGTGCACCTGTAGTCCTTGCATCACAGACTCCTGCTCTCCAAAACTCTGTCCATTGTTGAAGCATGAAGGGTGAAGATGCAAGTGGCCATTATTGTGGTTAATGCAGGAGGGGTCGAAGCTCCTCTCCTCACTGCCATCAGTCTGGTTTCTGGAGCAGTGACCTGACATGCTACAGATGGCAACAGCAGAGAATGGAGGGACCAGTGAGTGATGGCTTGGTGCTGGTTGACAGTTCTGACTATTTTTCTGTTCCACAAGTCCTGTGGTCTGAATGCAAGGTTCTTCGGTACAGCTATTTAGCCCTTTGCAGTTAGCTTTTCCATTGAGCTTTTTAGTCTCAAAAGAATGCTCTACACCTCCACTGCTTGTGTCTTCAGATGTGTTTTCTTGACCCTCCACCCGCCGCTGATTGTCACATTCATGAGCTTGACCATTACTAGAATTTTCTACCCCACCACATTCTTTTAAATTTTCTCTGTTGTGGTTTTCAGCAGAAAGAGCTGAGGAACCCTGAGGAGCTACCGAACTTAAGTTCCTAGCATCTTCCTTAGTTAGCGAGCATGTTGCACTGTGCCTTCCACTGGTTCCTGGTTTCCCTTCATCATTTTCTCCATCTCCTCTGGAGGATTCACCATCTTTACTAGCAGAATATGATAAGTAAGAATAATGGAGCCATTTGTAAGCTTTGTAAATCTTTCTCTCCACTGATTCACTGTCTGAACAAGGGGACGTCCTTTCTTTAAGAACTTCTTTATTGGCTGAACTCCTTTCTGGTGAAGAAGCTGGAGAGGAAGAAAGATCATCTACTTTGATCTGGGGGTAATCATATATGTCCTCACCTATGTAAGGGGTTATATTCTCTGTGTTAGTGCTAGTCCTTTCCTCCTTTTGCACCTTTTGCCGGCGCCTCAGTGCATTGCGTTGCCTCATCGATGTGCGTCTTTCGTTCAGTTCCTCTTCATCTTCTGTACTGCTGCTGCTGCTGGAACTGCTGGATTCATTCTCCTCAGGACTCGGAGATGGTGGCCGTGGGAAAAGGTCTGTATCTAGTTCTGCCTCACAGGTATTGTCATCAGAGTCAGACTCATTGGAAAGGGCCAGGAGACGTTTGTCCTGATACTTTCTCAGTGCAGAGAGCCTCTGCTGACGGGAAGCCACGTCTTCTCTGGCTGAGGGGGACGCAGTTGATCTTAAGGCCCTTAAGTTATAGGCAGTTTCGTCAGACTCTTCAGCCACCTGTGGTGGGGAGTGATGCAAAGAGGTGGAGGACTCCGACTCGCTGTAAGCAGAGCGTTCACTCACTCCTGCATGGAGCTGCAGGATTGTGCTCTCACTGAGGTCGCTGTCTGAATCAGAACTCCAGCCCTCGATCTCCCGGCGCACGAGAGAGTCAAAAAAGGCCATCATCCGGGGGTCTTCCTGGACTGATTGGTTGGCATAATCGTGGGACAAACCACTACCACTGTTCAACACAAGACTGATGTACTCTTCATGGGTGTAGAGGCAACGCGAATCATCCTCAATTCTACCATCCAGGTCCCCTGTGCAGTCAGGCTGCTTGTAGGGACTCCAGATCTGTAACAGAAAATAAAAAAATACACCAAACATATGTCTCTGAGTTCATAAACTATTATAAGCATTTGAAATGGAACAGTAGCTCAAATACCAAGAATAGCTGCAGGTTGCAGATTGTTTTTATTAGTTTTTGCCCTTCAGTACCATACTTACAAGTATTACAGAGCTGTGGGATTTTTTCTTCCCCTTTACAAATGTGTTTTTCCTGCATTTACTTCACCGATACAGAATATAAAAGCTCTCACACTGCAAATTATCCATCATTTTGGTAATTCATTGTGTGATAATTTCTCCCAAATTGCAGGGCTCTATTTTTATGTAATAAGGGATGCTTACTCACTAACAGTAAGAATAGTTTGTTGCCTACAATACAGACTTAGCACTAATGAAGGCACTGTTTCCCAGGAAACTAGAGTTGCTGGTGCCAGTGGTGTAGAGTAACGTTTCATCCAGCTACGTAGTCAATCCCACCTGATCAGCAGGCAGGGAATTGAATGCATGGAGGTGAAAAGTAGAGCTGCACTACACCCTTTAGGGAAAAGTTCCAAAGAGCAGAAATCTTCCAACATCCTCTGAAGACACAGCTGCAGTTTTAATAGGTGAAGTTGAAGAGTTTTACTGAAAACTACTTTTGAAGTGTACTGATTTCACCAACAGCAACAGTCTTAACTATGCTGTCCATCTATCCTTCCCTCAATTTTCCTAGTATGGAGAGGAAAAGGGGAAAAAAGGCTCCAAAGAAGATCCACCAACATCCCTAAGAAGCTGGTAATCCATAACAAACATAATAGTTGGATGTCCTCATCGTTCTCAGATTTACTCACTGATTTGGGGGCAATGTGATTATGACATTCTGTGGACAACCACTATCACTTTGGATCAATGGTTAATGGAATGAACAATGCCTTACTGTAAGCAGAGCCAGTATGTAGCTTATCTACAACAATGCCTTAATGTTCTGCTTATAAAAGATCTGATCGCAGCCCTGCTTTGGTTTTATCATGTTAACAAGCTCAGGGGAAAAAAATTCTATGCTAGTTCTCTATACCAGGTTGGACTTTTGGGATAGTCTTTGGAAAAAAAAATCTAACAATTTTCCCAACAGAGATTAATTTTGTTCCAAATAGACAAAACTGCTAACAAAAAGTGTTTTGCATGTATAAATGACATAATCAGCACTCAGCTTACAGATGCCCAGTTAACACATGCAACATAACCCAATACTACTGTGAGAAGCAATATAAGAAGCCCCCACTAATGCCATTTACTCTGTATTCACTGAGATTTTCAACAGTGTACAAAAACCCCTTACACCTTTAATAATGGAAGCAAAATTAAATAAATTACCTTGCAACTACTTGACCAGAACAGCCAAATTTAAGATGAACAAGTAAACTTTATTCTGGAGACCTCCCAAATTTGAAAGCTTTTACTTTGTATCCTCTGTAATTTATGGTAACAGAACTTCCACATATGATCTGGCTAGATAGATAAGAGACACTATTCCAAAATTAAGGTGGGCTGCAGATATACTTTCTTCTGCAGACAATCATCAAGATGCCTTTCAGAGCAAAGGGAAAGGAACTTTTACGTTGTGTTACATCAGGCTGTTTCTAGGAGCATCTCAACATCAAGGTGTATTTGTTATTGGTACTTTAATTGCTTTTTTTATTATTTGCAGTACTTCAGCAAATTCTCTCCCAGTGCAGTTCTTTATTATGACACTTGAAAACAGAATGAAGACAGTTCTCTGTTGCTTGGTTCAAGCACTGCACTTACCAGACACATTGCCAAAAGGACAAGCATCACATTTGGATGAAGATAACAAAACCCAATCTAAGCCTACTATGTACAGAATTTCAGCAACCAAACTTAACCTTCTTGCATATTCAAGAGAACAGAAAGAATCACTCTTCATCCTCAATTTCCCAGGCTCCACTTCCTTAAGACAATGTAGGGAAGAACTTTCTCTCAGTGAATCCATGAGAGAGATTGCTGATTTGTGGATACACCACATTTTAAAACAGAAAAATGGAACGCTACTTGCTGAAAAGACTGTTCTTGGGTTGCTGCCTTCTTGATGATTTATGTAGCCTGTGTTCAGTACCTTCTCTCACAACCTCAGATCTTTTCCCCCTTTGTCCCACTACTGAGCATTTCAGCAAGCAGATCAGATCTTTTTTGAAGCATGTAACTTCTTGTAAATGCTTTATACTGTGTGCTTCGACAGGCAGGCTGGCATGCCCCTTCCTCAAACAATCTTAGCAGCGTTAGATTGCTCACTAGGTTTTATAAAGCCTTTTTTTATGTTTTAAAAAAGAGAATTAGAAAATGCTTAGGTCTGGTATGAACCAATGTAAACGGAGGAGAGGCAGTCTGCTCTGAAGTCCCTCTGAGAAAGGTCTGTTTGTAATGAAATTAATCTAAAAAGGTATGTAAAGTGTGCACAGAGATATTCTACATCCTTGGTAGCACTACCACATCTTTCTGCTCTCTCTGCAAGCATCAGCAAAAACAGAGCCATATAAAATATTGAAAAAAAAGCTACAAAGAGTCCACAGTGAGGCTTTTCCCTTCCAAGAGAGATTTGTTCACAGAGAAGTAAGCAATACAGAGAAGTCAAGGGAATTCAGGATGAACACCTTGTTTGTATGGCATCAGTTGTCTCTGGAGAATGATATCCCCACATTTTAGATATTTTGTTATGAGGGAGTGCAAAGGCCTGCCAGAGTCACAGAAAGAAATCAGACTATGAATCTATGGTTGGCAGAACGGGGAAGTCTCTAAACTGGTATCAACTGATCCAGTGCTCTCTGTGGCACCTGAAATGGGCTTCTTTGTAAATGGAATGCCTTTGCCTTTTTCTTATCCTCTGACTATGTTGAGGAATAATGTGATCAAACTGGAGAAAATAAGTTGGCTAATCAACCCACTGAAGCAACAATTTATCAAGAAGTTCTTTCTCTGTCAGAAGATTAATGAGATGAATATTACTCACTGATGACCTGGGTACAGATGTAAAAAATAGGAACAATAACAGAAAACAGGAATACAAAACTAGTTCTCTACTCAGTAGATATCTACTGACAGCATCTTTGAATTGGTTGTATTCCAGGGTGGCAACCCCCCAAATTCTAAAACAGAAAAGTAGTTATGCCTGTAGCGTGAGAATAATTAAAAACAGTTAGATTATCTGATTAGGCAGAGGCAGATAGTCACAATGACATTAATCTGTCACCATAGCAACGTGAGCAAATAGACTTTGTTATCTCCGACACACTTATGATTTTTAAACAAATGGGACCCACAACCGTTGTGCTGTTACACAATATTCCATTTTCAATACAAAACAGATTTTTTTTCTGAAAATCGTTATGCACTTCATCTATTTTATCTCTCCTGAAACTGTCTCCTAACTGCATAATTCTCCATGGCCCTCCTCTAAGCAGAACACATCAGAGGGAATGCCTCATTTATTTCTTCTGCAATGCAATCTGTTTTCCTGCCAGCATATCCCAATGTCTTGTACACTTAACTGAGGGGAAAGTGGTATTTTTCTGGTTTATATTGCTTTAGCCCTTGTGGTGAGTGCTTGATGCAAACAGTTATTTTAGTTTGCAGCTGCACTTTTTCATACAATTTTACTGAAGTTCAGTAAATGAAGGGCAAGGAACAATTTGTTTGGGTTCAGGTGTCCAACACACCATGTCTGCAGTTGAGGCTCCTAATGTCTTCTGTTAATGAGATTGTTTGGTCTTATTTTTGGTCCTAGCAGAAATCAAACCCTAAACCAATGAAATACTGAATTGTATTATTGTGGGTGCTTTACAACAAAATAAAACCAAAGCAAAAAAAGCCATAACCACAAACATCAAAACCATTCTTGTGAATGCTACTCTTTTCTTTGGGGCTAGGCCTGAGATGATTTTGTATCTCATTTACAATCAGCATTAAAATAGCAAATGTGTTGGCAGAAGCTCATGGAAGTATTGAATGGCTTGATGCTGCTGCTATCAGTTCGTCCCTTCTTGAAGTACTAAATTTAGGCCAGCTACTCTAAAAATTAAGAGTTCAGACAAATAACTACTTGCATCCACATTTTTAACACATCACTATGTCTCTACAATTGTTTCTACAATTGCAACCAACCACAGTAAAGTTATCTTTTGTGATTTAATTTCAAAAAGGGTTTTAGAAGGCACTTGAGGGATAATAAAAAGGACACTTTTTAATAAAGTGATTAAAACAAATAAACCAAAAGGAACAAAATAAGAAAACATTAAAAATTTAAGTATGATTTTTATTTATGGTTCCTTCTCCTGTCATCTTAATTTCTCTGAGCAAGCACATCAAGCATTTATATAGGGGAAAGAAAGACAGCCATGCAAAGGAAAGACTTGTGTCCACAGCTGTTTTTAATGCAGTAAATGGCCCCTCAGAACTGCTCGTGCTGTTTCTCCTGTTTTGCCCTTCTGCTAGTGGCAGTTACTAGTCTCCAACCTATCCACAGAAGCAGCTGGAATGAAGAAGAAACCACCTTTGTACAATCACCTCCAAACTGCTGTGCACTGAAACAGTACCTTTAAAGAGTGAAGACAGGCAGCTCAGACAAGACATGAGCACTGAAACAACCCGAGCCCCAAAAAAGCCACGTTACAAGCTGAGACAAAAGGATGTACAACAAAAGGCTAAGAAGTTCTGGCTGGCCAATAAACTTAATACATACAACACCTTTCCCTTAATTTGTTTATAGCTTGAAATGTCTGGAGAATTCAGTTCCTTCAAAGCAGCTGCCCAAGTTCCACTGCATTCAGTGACACAACAGGAGGTCTCTTCTAAGGAAGCGCTCAAGCAGAGGTGTCTTTGAAAGAGTTACACAACCTGTGACTGCAGCCTTAATCAAAAGAACCTTTTAATCACTAGGCAAAAAAATGTCCTGCCAAAACCCTAGCAGAAGTACACAAAAGCAACACAGGGGATGTTTATACCAATGCTAATCCAACAGTCTAAGCACACTCATGCAGGAAGGATTCATAGGGTGAAAGGTCAGCAGATCTAGAATCCAAAAGGCAAAATTCAGGCTGCATGAATCAAGTTCCCAAAGCAAAAAAAAATATGCCTCTGGCAAAACTGTTGTTAAACAGTGGCAGTTTGACTGTTTGGAAATTGAAAAATCGGCGAGCTGCTAAGACTGTTCAATGCACCTTTGTTCAAAGCCTGTATTTAATATATTTGTGATCAAACCTGTCAGGCAGGCACAGATGAAGAAAAACAACTAAAGTACTGGGGGAAGACAGAAGAGAAGGAAAGCTGAACTACAGTCAGAACCCAAATGCTGACAGTAGCTGTAATGCAAGCAATGCAGTGGGGCATTGAGCCATGGTCCCAGATTTTGGATCAGTTCTGGTCTGTAAGTTGCATATCAGTAAAACAGGACAAGTTCATGCTGTCAGCTTGTACCTGACAAAAGCATTTACAATATTCTAACAACATCATTTATAGCCACGTGCAGGTAAGACTTCCATGAAGTCATTCAACAAATAGTTAGGATCAACAGCAGTTCTTTTTATCCTACTTCAAAATTAAATAGGTATGGCTTTTTTTCACACTGTTGCTAGACCTAAATTATAGCAAAATATCTAACGCAGCAGAATGCAAATCACATTACTGTAGCGTAATCCTTTGCCTTCCCAACCCTCAAATAACAAAATTGGTTTGGCCTTGCTCCCACAATATTGACTGTCTTTCCTTAAGGAAAGAAAATTTCAGAACATAAGAAAGTTTCTTATCCCTTTCAGTTCCACAGAAAAAGGTAAAAAACTTCCCCAAAGTACTGTACATTGTTAAAGGATTCAGAAAGATATTGTGCAATGTATTAAGAGTCCTTCCTCTGGAAGCCACAGAAAAGGTATGTTGAATTGATTCAATGCCCAAGTATATACAAAAATTATACAAGGCCTTCTGAGGCATTATTCAGCCAGGTCAGTCTAGACTAAGGTTCAACAATACTCTTTGGAGATACTTTTATTACATTTTAGACCAGAGTATCACAAGTGGTAGGAGATCACATTAGAACTGTAACCAAACTCAGGAGCAAACGAGGCAAAACATTTCACAAAACAGTAAGAGGAGAAGACAGGATGGGTGTGGAATAGAATGCTGAGCAAAACAAAATATTTCTTCCTGAAAGATTGAAAGGACACATCTTCTGATAACCAGTCTTACCTTAATAATTTTTTCAACACCAGAAGAACAGATCATGTAGGTGTGAGGATTAAACCGCACCTGGTTTACAATTGACCGATGACCTTTCAATACCATAAAAGCGCCATTGACGACCCTGCCAATGCCACCTGGGGAAAACAAGCACACATGGACAAGAATAATTAAATCTTCATACTACTTCAATCATAGTCATTTAAAGTCCTATTATATTTGACAATGCACTTCAGCTTTATTTTGCAATATTTTAAGGCCTGTGTTGGCTGCAGAATTCCAATTTTATGAGCAATACCCGTATAAGAAGCTGCAAGTTTGATGAAGAGCATCCTTCCTGCAAATCAGGATGTAGAGGCTTGCTTTGATTCATCTAAACAAACAATGAAGGTTTTTGACCTAATACTACAAATATGTGAATGAGAACAACATGCATAATGAAATCACCAATGAAACCTAAGGCATGACACAGACGTTCTGTAAATCTGAAGCAGAGACAAATAAAGGGGTTGCCTTTTAACAGTGATACTATTTTTCAAATTTATTTTTTAAATCAGCAATTTATTCCTGTCACAGTTGACTCTAGTCTGATGAATAGGAAGGACCTGAAATAATACATCTGAACAGTGTGTTGTATCATTCTTTGTCACAAGGCAGTGAATTAGCCAAAGTGGAATGCTTTTGTGCTAGTGGTAAAACTCAAAACAGAAGCCAATTAAATTTTCTGCTTGGTCATTGACTCTTCCTAGGTCTATACACCAAAGCAAGAGACAGTCACACAGTATTTTTTTTATATTCATAGACTCACCCAATTAAAACTACAAATTTTTTAGAAAGCACACCTGTGCATCTGAAGAAACAAGTGTCCATCAACATGCTATGACTTATTTATTATGACCTATTCACTATTATCAGTGAAAGAAAACATAGCTTTTAAAAGCCAGGAAGTAAAAACTGACAATCACTTCAGATGAAAATCAACTTGCTATTTAAAACTTCATAGGTTGTAAGTACACCTTGCAGAAAATTAAAATAACTTCACTAGCTTCTGTGCTACTTGTAATCATCTTTACACTAAACAAACTTCACGTTCCTCTTGTTGAAAATGTTTGCTAGCTTCCTTTGACCCCAACAGGAGCTATTTCAGCTGAAACAGTTGCTGCTTTAAGCCCTGTGCTGAACAACTTGTGGTCTAAAACAGAGACAGAGTTCTCCTGTAATTCACACTTCCTAAAGAAAAACTTGCATTTCCACTGAAGAGTAGCAAGATAGAAGGGTCAAAGAAAAAAAAAATGAAAAAGGAAAAACCATTCTCATATCACCATTTGTTAGCTTACAAAAATGATGAAAACTGCAGCTAATGACCTTGTGTAAAGCCCCTCTCCTCTTAGAAAGTGTTCTATCCCTTTTGGTCATTGTAACTGCACTCCGAGGAGCTGACTGATGTTTAACATGGAGAACAAACCATGATAAGGATTTAGAAACAAGGTGTCATCCAAGTTCTAAAAATCCAGAGACAGATCTTTTACTGCTCCTGCAAAGTGTTCTGCTTTGCACAATTTTTGCACACCAAACTGCTGTCTCATGGCACCTTGGGATAGAAAAATAAAGTTCCTGAGAAAGGGAAAAGTGAAGGCAAGTAACTCCAGGGAGCAAAATGCATGGCTCACCACACTGAAACTGCACTGAGACTGAGTTACCTGCAGCAAGTTCTCTTATTTGGGTACATTTGTATTTTCTGTAAAGATTCAGGGATACATTCTGCCTTCCACCACTGGAGCAAGATTTCACCACTGTCAGCAAATTTGACTGAGAAGTAACTGACTGGAGAGCAAGTTCATTAAATGCCAAATTAAGCTCTTTTGTTTGCTTTTCCATTTTATGAGATTCCTCAAGTCTCTTTTATTCTGCTCATCCTGCTAGACACTTATGGCTGATGGTAAGTTGCCCTACTCCCACAGCATTCCTTCCAGCCAAATCAGAGCTGTCAGTCCAGTTGTATCTATCAAACCAACAGTAGATGGTTACATCAAGACCAGTTCTCAACACATCTTGACCTAGCAGACAAATATTGCAAGAAAGAGGGCCTCGGGAATGAAGAGGGAGTTCACTTAGGAAATGTTTCCAAGCCTGTAAGTGATGTGTAAAACAAGTTTTAACTATCCATGGACTGCAGCTGCATGAATTCTGTACAAAACAAGAAATATGCCCCACAAGTCACTAACGAAAGAGTCAGAGGGACTATGAGCAAAGAAACAATTATAATGGAGATGAAACAAATACCATATACCAGTATCTTGGGCTGCATTTCTAAGTCAGTCATTGGCCTTTTGTGGTACTGTCAGCAGTGTGAATTAACCCATGGTTATTTTCCTAGTAGAACAGCAAGAAGAGTCATTTAATGCCAGAAGTCATTAAATGTCTTCTGGCATTAAACTTTTGAATGTTTACCAATACACTAAGAGCAATGGATGAAAAGTGCTCAGCATGCCATGGCTAGAACACAGGCTGCCTAGGCTGTAGTCAGATTTATCCAGGGTCTGAAGCCCAGAAAAGCCAACCATATCCTGGGCTGCATCAAAAGCTGTGTGACCAGAGAGTTAAGCAAAGTGATTCACCTCTGTCCTTGTGAGACTCCACCTGGAGTACTGCATCCAGTTCTGGGGCCTCCTGCACAAGAAATACCTGGAGTTGCTGAAATGGGTCCAGAGGAGGATCACAAAAATGATCAGAGTGAAGGAACACCTCTCCTACAAGAAAAGCTGAGGGACTTGGGTGGGGTTGTTCAGCTGGGACAAAAGAAGGCTCCAGGGAGAACTTATTGCAGCCTTTCAATAAAGGGGACTTATAAGAAAGACAAGTTTTACCAAGGGCTGTAGTGACAGAAGAAGGGGCAACAGTTTTTAGCTGAAAGAGTGTAGGGTTGTATTGGATATAAGTAAGGCATTTTTTCAAATGAGGGTGATGAGACACTGGCAGGTTGCCCAGAGAAGTTGTGGTTGCCCCATTCCTGGAAGTGTTCAAGGCCAGGTTGGATGGGGCTTTCAGCAAGCTGGTCTCATGGAAGGTGTCCCTGCCTTTGGCAGAGGGGTTGGAACTATATTTAAAGGTCCCTTCCATCCCAACCCATTCTATGATTCTATGGTTTTATAATTCTATGAAGGACTCCAAAGCTTTCTGATTTAATATTGAAGTTCCCTGAACTCCTTTTAAGCAGCTATCAGTAAATTTATAGAAACCATAGTAATAGAACATTCTTCCCTCCTCTTAAAATGAAGGTGAACTTCCCCACAAGGCTCCTTAAAAGAACTGCCCAGTTACATGAAATTGCCCCTGGAGAAGTACAAATCTTAGCAGTCAGCTTTTACCAATGGTACGGGAGGTTTAATAATTTAAACCAGAAAGTACTGGCTCCAGCAATACTCTGATAATCTTTGTGTCAAATATAATAGGCTGCCCCAGAACCTCATTTTGGGACAATCTCTTCCTTGATGCAGTTTTAATCTACCAACTCCTATGTGTTTAGGCGACATCTCCAAGTAAGCTCTTAATGCAAAGTCTTCTACATCCTTATCTTGGAAACAGTCCCTCTATTTTATAGTAGCCCACCACAGCTGTCATCATATTACATTAATATCTGCATGGCAGAAATCTGCCTGTGTCCAGACTTGTCTGGAATCCCCCTGGTCTCTCAGCAGAGGCTTAGCTGACGCCAAATAGCCTTTAGCCATCTCAGAGTGTGAGTTAAGTTTGCTTATCTAGTGGTAAAAAAAAAAAGTGCATCTGTACATTAAGGGGACGCTAGCCATAAACTGCTCAAATTCCTGATGCTATCTTCCCCTTTCCCATGTAATAAATTCCATTTCCTTTTGTTGTCTTCCCTTGAAATGGTATTTTTATTTGTAATGTTAAATCAGAATTGACTTCTGCTATCCTAAAACCACTCAAATTTTGCTTTTGAGGTTTGGGTTTTTCTAGGGGAAGGGGTGTTATTTGTTTGCTTTTAAATTTAGTGGCCATGCATGGGTTCTGCAACTCGTTAAGCACAGCAGCTTTTATATTCTTAGCTAGCTCCAACATGTATAAGCAGTGTTCATACAGAAGCCATTAGCTTACATATCTGTTATTAA
>WAAE01002448.1:94542-143517 GCA_013400495.1 Nicator chloris | reverse complement strand
TATATATATATATATATTTCCCTTTCTTCCTGTTCTCAGCTGCTTGTTTCACCCCCATTCCCCATTTGTCTCTTTGTGTTCAGCACCTTTACTATCTGAGAAAAAAATCACTCCAGGCCAGAGGCATGAGCAGTGTTTCTGCATGTGCTGCTGGCTCTTACTACTGAAGCTTGTATGAAGGAAAAGCTCTCTAGAGTTGGGTGGCAGAATGTAGGGGAGACGTATTGGGATTTAATCAGAGTAATGGTTTTGATGTCTCTGTCTTTCTCAGAGGAAAGGACAGCTGAGATCAAATAATTGGATTCTCCAGTGATGCTGACCAAGAATAATCCAATATGGGCAGAAAATATTCAAAATGATAAGCCCAGGTTCATTAAGAAACAGCAAAGAAAACAAAACAAAAAAAAACACCAAAAAAACTGTGCTACTAGATTTGGCTATTAGAGTCCAATTCTATTCTCAGGGGTTTAGATATTTCACGTGCATATCATGGAGGTTCCCTAAAATGGCCTGATTACAACAGTTTGTTGTCTTGTGCACTAATTAGGGTTTTCTGACCCATTTTTTTTAAGAGATAGTTTCAAACCATATGTGCCAGAATGCCCTATTTTCCTTTTTGTTTTGCCTTAACCAATCACACTCTAAGAAGCCTCCCAAGGATCTGTGTAAACACGACACTGCCTTATAACAATTTGCTGCCGCATGAGTAAGACACAAACAATGCATGGTTGAATGTCCTTGACCAACATAAAATTCATGTGAAAATGCAGCTGCCATTTACTGAAGAAAACGTTTGTAAAAGTGACCAATATCTCACTAATGTAAGGCACAGCAGTACTTCATAGCTGTGTGTAGGTGGCATGCATAAACCACAGTCTGCGGCATTACATAAGAGCCACAATTACAAGAAAAATTGCTACCCTGTTTCACACTTGCAAATTTTAATTAATTTTCCTGGCTTCCATGTTACCTTTCTATGGGTAATACAGCTGATACTGCCATAATAGTCAACAATGTAAAAGTGCTACCTTGGAGAAGCTCTGTGAAAGTGCTACCTCGGAGGTGATTTGATACGCTCAACACACGACCCACGTCCTCGGGGCTCTGTTCTTACATTCTGGTGCAGAATGTGAGATTTCACATTCAAACATACTCATTCCACTGACAGGTGTGTGAAAATCCCATATGGCTGCCAGATTTCTGTATACCTACAGATATATAGAGGATGTATTTTTAAAGCATTTGTAACAAACAGATTTGGTATTGACTCCAGTGTTCTTTGCTTCAAGCTACAAAATGGAAATGATCTAAAAATGAAAAAAAACAAACAAAAAAAAACCAAGACAAAAGTGTTCCCATTTGCTACCAAAACATTACTTCTTTCTTCCATAATCACACAGACTATATTGACTACACATCATGGATATCTCATTTGCTCTCTAAAGTGAACACACTGATCACTGGGGAAAAATCAGGGCATTCAGCTGGAATAACAAGAGCAGAAGAAGCAAAGGCAACGCCAAACTAAAAAGAACTACAGGTAGATACTGTCAAGATCACAAATTACCTAGTAGTGGTCACTTGCACCTCAGTGAAGCAAAACTAGATCTCCAGGATCTCCACAGCGTGGACCTGGAGTTTCAGGTGAAAAAATGTGCATCAACAGGGGCAATTTCCAGGCTGCACCGGGTGGTATGGATGACCAGTGCTCTGGGTAATAAACCTTGCCATGTGGCCTAAAATGCCATCTTGCAAACTAAAGAGGTATTTCTCCAGTGCCCTGCATTTAGCAATCCTCAATTTCTTTACATATTTTTTGGTCAGACTTACACCAGATACATTTTTACCCTGGATTTACACTCTTTCATCTGATAGCCTTTTGATGGCACTGTCAGAGAATATCTCTAAAGCAAAGAGCTCGGCAGGATTTAAAAAAGGACTGGGCATTTATCAGATAATATCATCCAGAAGAGCAGTAATAACAAGAAGCCTAAGCTTTTCAATGATCAGGGGGTGTAAAAACACTTTGTTTCTTACAGGTGTTTTTTCTTTCATGGCAGGCTCAACCCACTGCTCTGCCTCAGCCTGTATCACTTTAGAATAGCCCAGCTTATCCTGGCCCCTGTATAGGACAAAGAGTACCAAGGGCTGCAGGTCACTTCCCACCTTCCTCTCAGCAAAGGCACTAATTTAGCTCTCCCTCCCTAATCTGGCAAAGCATTACCATAAAATCTGTACGAGTTAGTTAATCCTGAGATCTACCTTTCTTCAAATCAAAATCAGCTGAGCATAATTACGAAGGTCTTTTATTGCACTTGATAAAGGCAACCCCTAGTTACAGGGAATTTCCCTGCCTCTACACTCCGAAGGGGAGTAGGTGAGATAGAATCATCATTCCTTTTGAGTACAGAAATCTATCAAGCTTTTAATTCCAGCTGAGACCACAGAGGATTTACAAGTTTCACAAACTACTCCATTGTCTGTGATCTGAATCCTATGAGAATTTATCCTTTTATAAATATATGGTAAAATAGTACACATTGAGTCAGACAGGTTCCATTGCTGTAACTTATCCACGCTGTGGATCCCACAAAATAAACAACAGTGACAATGTAAATTAATTTAGTTGCCACAGAAAAGCAATAGGGAAATTAATTTTCTTTCCACGTTGCACACACGAAATTTCATATAAGAACAGTTTTTAAATAGTTTCAGTTTCTAAGATTAATCCTCATAAGTACAAATGAATAAAAGTGTATACTTAGATTACTTAAGAAATTAGCTGGCACAGGGCTTTGTAAATGTAAAGGACTGTACCAGTGCTATTGTATAATAATATTTTTCTGTATTACAATACTTTCCTTCCTCAGGTGACATCTCTGCTCCACGTGCAGAGTGAAAGCTCAAGTCCTCTTTCTGAATGAGGACTGTGTTTGAAAAAATACAGAAAAAAGAGAATTAAAAAGGATATTCAGCTAGGTCTGAATGAACAGATGCCCAAGACAGCAATTTAAGTTGATCAAGGGCAATAACAAGAACGTGCTTTGCTAGTTAGGAAGGCTGATCTCTCCTAATGGTGGCTTCATAGTCTTAAGAATACGAATGATCCTATCAGTAATAAAGAAGAGCAGCTAAAAGGAAGGAAGGACAGATGGCACTTTCCCCAGAGCCTCTGGAGAGGCTGTCTGGATTTGATTTGATTTGAAAAGCCTTTTACAGCACCCTGTGAACCAGGAATAATACGACAACCCATTAATAAGTCAGCAGATATCACAGGAAGAGTCTGATATTTGATAAAAATGTTTATCTTCTGTATGGCTTGGGTTAGTTCAGCTGATTAAAAGAACTGAGAAACTTGGAGGATATGATTCAGAATCCAGAACTAGTTTGTGTTTTTTGTTTTGTTTTCTTGACTTTCATTTTCCATTGAACCTTGTGTTTCCCTTTGCTACTCCTTTTTAAACGAGTTAAATTTTTCTGAAGCTTGATATTCAAATCCAAATCAAGTCATAAAGGACTTAATAGCTCTATGAGCTGGAAAAAGAGCTAAAGATACACTTTCTACTAGCTGAAAGTTTAAATGTAGTAGCAAACCAGACAAGCATCTTTTACACATCTTTTACACAAGCAGAAGGTCCCACAGTCACCTCCTTGTCAGCCTAATGCAGGAAGCAAATGAGTTAACAGCTTTGAATGGCAAAGAATGGTGGAGCCATGAAGATCCTCCTTGGATTCGCAGTTTAACTCTGCGTGCACTCTGTGGTGGGAGGAGTAGGTGGCTGATTTGGGAAGAAGTACAGCACAGGAATGATACACTTGACTCCTCTGAGGATGGTGATGAAAATCTGTCAGCTTGGCATAGTCCTTCACGTTACCTACAGCAAGTACTGACACATGGAGAAAGCAACTGCTCTACAGACATCACAGCAAAAATCACGGAATACAGATGGAAAAGGCCTTTAAGATCATCGAGTCGAACAATTAACCCAACACTGCCGAGTCTACCATTAAACCACACCCCTAAGCACCACACCTACACGTTTTTTGAACCCTTCCAGGGATGGTAATTCCATCACTTCCTTGGGCAGCCTGTTCCAATGCCTGACCACATTTAGCAGAAAAATTTTTCCTAATATTTAATCTAACTTCCCCTGATGCAACTTGAGGCCATTTCCTCTTGTCCTATCACTTGTTACATGGAAGAAGAGACTGACCCCCACCTGGCTGCACCCTCTTTCCTGGCAGCTGCAGAGAGCACAGCACATGAGGCAGAGCGTGTGTGGTGGAGAAAGCAGAGCTGCTTTGCTGGAGAGTCCTGTGGCAGTGCTGCAAGGGGCTGTCCATGGAAAGGGAAACAAACACACGAAACAGTCTGCATGAGGAAACAGAGAAATTCAGGCCTGCATTAGTGGTAGATTGCAAAAAGTAAGTGGCATCGCCTGAGGACGCCTTCTGCACCGATGCGACAAAGAGCTAGCACAGGAATCAGTACGCACGCACACTCTCAGATTAAGTTTTCCCCTCCTACAGTTTTCTTTCAGGAAAGAAAATCTGAAGCCTGGATGACTAACTACAATGCAGATGGCAGAGCAGTGTAGAGATACGAGCTCCAAATGAACTAGCTTAGATGACACCACGAGTGAATTTAACCTACTCATACTGAACTCCAGGGTTATGCTGCTCCTGGAACCTGAACACGCACAGAAGTTTAGGATTCAGACAAGCCAAAGAAGGACAGCAGGTGATACTCAAGCTAGATCTGTGCCAGCATTCTTGCAAATTTACGTCTGCAGTTTTTTGCCATTACTTGTGAATGTGCCAAGAAAGTACCTCCCAGCGAGAAATAATACATGGAATTACAGCAGCATCAGAGCAAAGTATTGCTCTGAAAAGAAAGGAAGAAATAACTCTTTTTTAGGATATAGAAAACCCTCTTTCAGCTCAGCAGAAATAATCTGTAGCCTTGCATGGTTCTCAAGACTGCTGTAACTGCAGATTTACCATCTTGGCTCTAACGCCAGGACAATTAATTCACCAGAAACCATTTTGGGTAGCTAGGGTGATGGTTCCCTGGCAAACTTGCTTTGAGGGGATTGTCATGCTCAGCATATTCCCACATTGTCTGGCCACTCTGAAGGTGTGAATGGCAATGACAACTTCATCTACAGGTTAGCAGCAACCATGAGCAGGGAAATGTCTGCCATTCCATCACATTTACACCTGGTAACTAAATTCCACAGTCTGAGCTCAGCTGGGCACTTAAGGACGAGTCACCCTTTGGTGAGGATTCTGAAGGGACCCAAGAACCAGGACACCGATTAGATGCTCTGTTCTTGAACTACTTATAGCTCAAGGATTAATTAGGAGTGGGAAAGTGCTCTAAGACCTTTAACTGAAGAATTAAAGGAGTTGAAATATAAATACTTATACTCACTACAGTATCAGAAGCTCTGATTGAAACCCTACAGAAGTAAATCACCCTATGTAGATACAACAAGAACATTCGGTTAAGATTTCATAAATGACAAAATGGGATTTATCTGGGAATGCTGAACAACTGAATAGAGAGGTGGTACATGTTAAAACTGAGGATGTGCAGTTTTCAGCACTTGAATTTGTAGGTGTCTAGTCCTGTGCTCTGCCCAGCTTTCTGCTAGATTACACCACAACTGTAAACATAGCAAATGGGAAATAAAGGCCAAAGATAAAGTTAAGAGCAGCATTGGGGAGTTGATTGCCTTCTCTCCTTTGTGCTTGCAACTCAACTGCTATTTTAGCAGAGCGCCTCAGAAAAGGAAAGCAGGAGCAAATGGCAGTAACTGGGAATGCAGGACATTGTTGTAAGAATTTCGTGTGTCCTGGGATGGATGCTGCTTCTGTGACTCACTTTCTCAGCTCAACACTGCTCCATGCAGGTACTGCAAATACACACTAAAAATAATGAGGCATATAAGCATTTATCCTGCAGGCCACCTAACACCTTCAAAGCAAACAGTTCTGCAAGAGTTGGAGAGTCCAAGCAGTGATTTTCTTCCAGTCTTTTTTTTTCCCTGCTTTTACCCCAAACTGGAAAAAAATAAATCTTTTGACCCTCTCAATGTTAATATGGCACAGCAGACAGAAATATTCGTCAGTCTGAGGGGTATACGAGGAAACGATACAGAAGTACTGTCACTGAGCAGGGATACAAATTAAAGGAACTTTTGCAGCTTCACTTCTTAGAGAATACACTGTTACAATGTGATTTTGGGCAGAATAATCATCCTTGAATAAGAACAACAAAAACAAAATGATCCTGAGGTGAAGATGTTGAAAGCAGATGATCCATACTGCTTTGTGCCAGTACCGAACAAGGACGTCAACAACAAGGTATAAAAATGCATCACCATAATGACAATGTGCTACTTTTGAAGAACACTGTATGACCCTTACAAAGAAAACCTTGTGCACAGTACACCACGAAAGGACAGAGCAGTTAGGATGATGACTCCCTGTGGAGACTGTAGCCAGCTTCATATCTCCATAGATGGGATGTGTCTTGGCAATGCACGACCCTATGGATATCCTGGAATTCTGTTAGGGTAATAAAAACTATGGCCCTGAAAATATCATCAAAGTTCTGGGCATGCAAATATTAGTTAGCCCGCACAGAAATTCATGAGGGGGAAAAAAATCTTTTTGCTTTCTACCAGTAGCTTTTCTTACTTTACTTCCCAGTAAGCATCCCATTGGATTACTCTTTCCCGATGAAGTAACAGGGAATTTTAGGAGGATGAAAAATGCAAATCCTATGTGTACATTTCAACTACACTACCCATATCCTAATAAAAATAAGAGACTAGTAGGTAAAGCTTTTCTGAGTATGACCAACCAGCAAAGCAGAGCAAATAATTTGCAGTGAATATATGGTTTATTCTCTGCTATTTTAATTTTTTTTATGATTTTTTTTTTGCTGTTTTCACAAATTAATGATCACTTGGGAATTAGTAGATGCTTTCTGCCTGTATCTGATTTATGAACATTTTGTTGACAGTATTTACAATATGAATTTTGCATTACCATATACTATTTCTTCATTTCCTGGCTGGTGAGGCGTAAATATTAGCACTACATTTCTTGCGCAAATATTTCTATGAAATATATTAATTATAAAAATATTAAGAACAGTAAGTCCATCCAGACATTTGATGGAAATTAAGTGTAAATGATTACAAGCCTAGATGAATTGTTCAATTATATATGCATGTTTCTTGTACAATTGCTGAAGTATGTGTTTGGCTTTTCTCAGAAACCGAAGTGACATAAATTTGAAAGTAATTTCATAATTAACATTTACATCCTGTAACATAATTTCTATAGCCATATTATATAGGATGAAGAATGGAGTTTCTTCACAGTAATATCCTGCTTGCTTTGCGGCTAATGTTCAAATGTCTGGTTTTAAACTACAAACTTCTTGACTTAAGAAGACTTGCAGAAAGTTAGGGAAAAATCAATTAAATATATGAAATCAATGTATGTTAAAATTTAACACATTAATATTCATGGTATCACTTCAGGGTCTTTCTTTGAATGGAACTACCAGAAACTCAGGCCTCTTTTTTTTCTTTTTTTTTTTTTTTCTGGAGGAATTAAATCCACTTGGGATCCTAATATGCATTAATTTAACACAGTGCTCCCTTCAAATTATTGATATTCCTTACTGTCCCTTTTACACCTGATGAATACATTTAACAGCTTTGTGTGGGCATGAAACACCAACTGGCATTAGGTTGGATGTTGTAGCCAGAAATTATTTTTAATCTTTCCAACCAAACCAAAATCCTCCTATTTCTTCTCATGTAATAGTAGTTATAAAAAAGACATAGCCTATATTCAGTGCATTAAAATTTAAGAGTACATGCTGTAAAGAGAAATGACAGAGGAAGGACAAGCCATTTCAAAACTCAGATTAGTCCTTAATATTGTACTCAGGAAGCAAAATGCCATTATATGGTATATAATCACCAAGGACAGAAATTGAGAGCTGACAAAATACAGTTTTGAAAAGCTATTCCTTTTTTTGAAGTAATCTTACTGGGAGTGTCCATATTAATTTAAACTACGGATTTATTTTATGTTTGTGATAAATATATGAATTCTGAAATCTAAATAATGTTTCAAATAATTTTCTACCTCTGAGGGCTCTTTAATTACACTTGAAAGGAACCTGCTATGTGAAGGCATGTCCTGTACTGAGCATTATTAGGATTAGAATAATTCTACAGTCCACTTGGTATATCCAGATGGAACCTGAAGAAAGACTCATGGATCTAATCCTGCCAAGAGGTACTTCACCTCTGCAAATTCATGCTAGCACATCAGGGCAGAAAAATGACAATTATTATGCTTACAGTTGTTCCAACAACTGTAAAGTTGTTCCAACAACTGGGAGGGAGCTCACCATGTTGCCTAGTGTCAGAAGACAAACCCCTTGCAACGGTGTTGCCTGAAGATTTTAGGTATCAACCAGGAAGCAGAAACTCACCTGGACTATCCTGGCAGTTTGGCAAAATCATAATGTCCTACCAAAATGTACCCTACCAAAACATTTTCGCTCTACTCTTCGCATGAAAGACAAATAAGTAGAACAGGTGTTCATTCCTCTGTTATTTTTTTCCCCTCAGCCACATGGAAACAGTGCCTGTTGACAGTACCCAGATGCAGCATTGTCAGTGAACAGTTTCCCCTATTACATGACAAGTATCCTACCTAAAATCAATAAATATTTTTAAAATGGAGTACATGTGACAAATGAAGTCCCCAAAAAAAGTTGATTTTTTTTTTTTTTGCTTATTTTGTCTTGATTTCTCTGGCTTAACATACAAATGCTACTGCAAGAGAGAAAAAAACCCAAACCAAAATAGATTATCCCAGATTTGTGGCTTTAGAATGGGATGAGGAAGATTCAGCATGGTTCCTCAGCTATTTTTGTGCATGTATCTATACAAATCCTAACTATCTTGGCAAACATAAATCAACCTCAATTGCATGCGTTCCAGAAAGGAAGAGAATCAACAGGCAATCTCTCAATATATTTCATGCAAGTTTTCTATTTCCCTCTCTCACTCTTTGGTCTCCTATGCCATCATCATTAAAAATGACCTCCTCTTACAGAAAACATGGGGGTTATCTGGTTGCTCTGCTGCTTCTATTCTTCTCTAGCCCAGCAAAGGGATGCTGTGCTTCAGGAAAGGCACCACAAAGAGTTCTGCGGATAAAGTGCTCTGGAAGTGGAGAAAGTAATTCCCAGAAGCTAAATGGATTGGTGTGTGCCTGCATGAGCATCCACAGGGGTTACTCATGGCAGGTCTGTTCTATGTAGAAGCACAGGACCAGTTAGAAAAGGTAGCTCATTTCCTAACAACTGTTCTCAAAAGCACATTGGCACTGGGAAGAAAGGTGGATTTTAGGTCAAAAAGTGCCATTTGTTCCCTTGGCTTTGTTCACCTGGTTTTATCTCCCCATTGTTCATGAAACTGATTGATAGCATATATTAAAAACTGCAAAAAGATGCATTAATTAAAAAAATCTATGTAGATTTTTATCCATGAAAAATTGGTATATTGTATGCCATTCAATCAATAATTAATCAGCAAATTAGGGGTGACCCTCAAGGTCATGGCAGGCTGCCAGTGCAGGAGCTGGAAAGACTGGATGGTGCCAACAAGTAGCTCAGCACACAGCAGCACTGAGCTGCCTGGAGATCTCAAGGTGAGCATTTGTCCTGGTGCTCTGACATTCAGACTGCTGGGGAAAAAGGTACTTTAAAAAAAAAACCTTTATACCCCATGTTCACGTTTTGCACATCTGGAAGCCCTAATGGTACAGGTTTGGCCTCCAATCAGCTCTGCTGTCAGAAGCTGCTGACACTGCCAGGGATGGCATAACCCCATGTGACACAGGACCCTGGGCTGCCTAGAGCTGTGGACTGGATCTGAAAGATTCCTGGACTCAGAAAATGGAGGTTTTATTAGAAACCTGACATTTTTAATTAGAAAGACCTCAAAGGCAACATTTATAATTAGTAACTCAGATGTTTCCAAGATGATTCCCATGACCTGAGGCAGCTTGGAGTGCCTCATGTCTGGCCCACCTAACTGTCCCACTGTCCCAAAGTGTAACCTGGCTCCTGGGGCTGGTCTTCTACCTGAGCTGGCTTCCAAAGCATGTAGAGCTGGGCCAAAATGGGCCAGGGAACCTGCTAACAATTTACCACCAAGGGCCAAAATATTCCTGTTTGGGAATACTGCCAAACATTGTTTACTAGCACATATGACACTTTAGTGATTATTTGAAATCAGAGAGAGACTATGCAGGGATTATACACACTTTTCCTCTGGCAGATCATGGCTCCATGGGCCGAGAGGCTCCACACTTCCAGCCATTCTTGCTTCTAACTCAGGGACTCTCTAAGGACCAGCAGAGCAGACCACATCAGCACTCCTGTTGTCTCTGTCCTCTCCTCTCAGAAATCCTTACAGCCTGGACACGAGCTGCAGGTTCCCATCTTCTTCCTGCAACCCTTTCACCTCTCAGACCTTGAAATTTCTGCTAGCTTTTAGCACCTTCTCTTCCCCAGCCCCTGCGGGAGCTCCCTCCATTTCACCCCAGGGACACCATCTGGCCCAGTCTTTTGAAGGAACTGAAGATAACCGTGAACAACTAAGTAAACCCCCAAATATTGCCTGCCACA
Source organism: Nicator chloris (assembly GCA_013400495.1). Lineage (NCBI taxonomy): Eukaryota > Metazoa > Chordata > Aves > Passeriformes > Pycnonotidae > Nicator > Nicator chloris. The sequence goes on along the minus strand of WAAE01002448.1, from coordinate 132,782 downwards.
TCCAGCACTAATTTTACGCCTCTTAAAAATGTCAGATTTGAAGCAGAACAAACTGATTCTCTATGATCTTGTTTTCAGAAAGCTCTAATTTTCAATCTGAATCAAGGTGACATTTGTTTCTTCAAAACTGTCCTCTCTCTGTACCCAAAATAGGACAGCCATCAACCTCTTAGTCCTCTTGAAAATCTAAAGTACATTTTAGCACTTCCACTAGCATATTCCCTTTAAGGACAGTAATTGCAACACACACTTTACACCCATGGATTAGGTAATTGCACATGTCAGGCAGGTAGCTAAGGGCTAAGCTAAGCCCTGGGACGCTCTCCCAAACCAGGGCTCACAGCCAGCTATTTAGCTTCTCCTGGGTAAGATATCCTCTCCTGGGCTGCATGCCCTTAACACAGGGCAGCGTCTCCACAATGAACTCCCTAGCTTGTCCCATTATTTGGTATCATTGACCAGCATCCCAGACACCTAGGTAAATGCTGAGAGAGTGCTTAAAATATAATTATTATTGCATTCCCTGGAAGCTCTGGGAAAATTCAGTTACCTTTTGCCAATGAAAAATACGATTTTTTGTTAGCCACACATTTGTTCATGCGAGCCTCCGGGCAGAATTTGCCACTCAGATAACCCAAGACAGAGAAACAGGAGTCTGTTGTGAAGGTTTTATGAGTTCATCTGAGGAAATAATTTTGCCTCTGCCCTTATATATGATTTGTTGGTTTTCGGAGGTTTTTTCCCCTTACGGCCATTGAAGCGAAAATTACAGCAGAACTTGCCTCCAGAGGAAGAAAACAGACAAATGCCAGGCAACTTCACAATATGAAACAATGCCACCAAAAATGGCACTTTTGATGGCATGATGGACACAAATTTCACCAGGGGCTCTCTGTTAACACTGGGATCACAGCCACAGAGTTGGAGCCCATCGTTTGCACCTACAGTTCTCAGGCATGTGGCTGAAAAGTTGGCCAAGCCTTCACATAACATGTGAGTTCTCCAACTGGCTGCTCTGCCATGGCAGACCCTAATGTTCAGTCTCTAGCAGTGACAGATCTTGGCCTCCAGAAAGGGCAAGATAGGCTCAAAGGAACATAGCCTGGGAAGTGTTTAAAAGGTGTGTGGATGTAGCACTTGTGGATATGTTTTAGTGGTGAACATGGCCCTGCTGGGTTAAAGCTTGGATTTGATGATCTTAGAGGTCTTTTGCAAAATCCTTAATGGTTCTATGTAGAAATGAAAAGTTCTTCCTGGTTCCAGGGGGAAAAAAGCTCTGAGCAATGGTGTAGATCCATCCTTAGGTGAAAATAAGAAAATTCGTAACAGTGTTGCAGAACACAGGGAACTATTCACAAAATATTTCTGTTCAGCTTTCAGAAAAAAATGGGATGATTCACTTTTCTTACATGGAAGAAAATGAAGGGATGAAATACCTGGCTGCAATTAGTAGAGTGCTTACTAAAAACAAAGCAGAAACTAAACATTATTAACTGGGAATAGAAGATTTTATATAAAGAGACATGATGAATCAATATCTAAGAGCACTTGAAGTGACAGATGAGGATACATCTGTTTTATAAATTTTCCTCCTTTGTGCACCTTGAACTGCAGAGAAACTCCATCAGGCTGAAAAATCTGTGATCCAGATGGACAGAAAATACGCCTGCATAAGCACCAAGTAGTCAGTCTAATATCAGTGCAATAAAAGTAATTTTTAAAAAAGGAAAGAGATGGGTATGTAATACCATTCACATGATTTTATTCAAAATATGCCCTCTCAAAAAGAGCCTCAGTCCTGACTGTACAAAGGGGGCCAATTAAAAAATATTTTAAGCCTAAAAGTGTTCTCTGAAGTTTCCAAATGAACAGGCTGTGTATCATACAGTATTAGTAAAGCCCATATTACGTAACAAGGAAATGGTTTGTATTTCAAATAACCATGTTATTTAAAAGCACAAAATGATTTGTGAATGAAGATATTTTCAGTGGGGTTTCACATGGATAAGCCCAAACTCACATATTTTCTAGTGTTTTCATCAATGCCTTTGAAAGCTAAGCCTCTTAAGGACTAAATGCAGGCTAGAACAAAGACTGTAAAAGGTAACAAAGACTAAAAAAGTAACATAAATTAGAGGACATGAGCCCTGTTTTATGATGTGGTTAATTTACTAAGTTAGTCATAGTTGAATGAAATTTGTCTGAATATAAAAAATGACAGTAGAAATGGCTGGGCAATTCATGTGGGTTTGGTGTGCTCTGACTGAGCAGAAAAAGGAGCAAAATGCAGACTAAAAATGTGGTTGTGGGTACTGAGGAAACTGGTATGAAAACACTGCAAGAAATTCTGTTGTCCAAAAATGATGGTGAAACACTGGGGCAAAAGCCAAAACAGCACCTAAGGAAGACAGCTGAGGAGTGGAAGAAATTGTTAAAAAGGCTTTTAGTTCGGCAAAGAGAAAATAGGGAACTTGCAATGTAGGGCCACTTTCATGGGACAAAATATTAGGTACTTAATGACCTTCATTTAGGAAGGCATGAAAAGAAGAGATTAGGAATTCAAAGACAGAAAAATCCACATGGGAAATAATGCACATACTTTAATAGCTATTAAAATGAATAACCATTGGAATAAATTAGCACATGAATTGCTGAATCTTTAAGGTCCCTTTTAACCCAAACCACTGTAGGATTCTATGATCACATTTTTATGATTTGAAAAGCTTTGTGACCTATTCCTCCTCTAGATTTTTACATCTGTGGAAATATAATTGGTGCAGCCTTATTCTGACATTATAGAAGTTCATAAAATATTGGTTTTATTTAAATGTTTGTGGATTCTTTCACATTTAAACACTGTTAGTGTCTCAAAAGCAGCATTTTGATTAAAAAAACTCCCTGAAAATACGCTTAAAAATCTCTTCCATTTAATGAAACTAATCTAAATTGTAAGCAATTTAATACAAAAAAGCACAAAATATGAATGCATATGAGAACCTCTGAAATACATGGAAGTGTAATAAAGCACCCAGGTGCTTCCCAGCATAGTGGTGCTCTGGGTGAGCCCTTCATCCTTCGCAGGCACAAACTCCTGTGCTGTTTCCTGTGTCATTCCTAGTCCTCTTTTCACTTCTGTAACTTAGCAAGTATAGCTTAATCCTTAATCCTCCAAAGCATGCTGGGATCGTGAAATTAAATGCATCTGAGATCTGTAGATGCTTTAATGAACTAATTAATGAAACTTTAAGGAAGAGAAGAGCAGACAGCAGAAATCTGGTTTGTTCCTCGCTACAGTAACGTTTGCAATAAAGGAAGCAGTCAGATGGAACAAAGATGTTCCCCTGTAACCAAGCAATGCACATCTCTTCTGTCATCTACCATCAGCAATAATTCACATCAGCGCTCCACAGGGCTGCAGGATTAAAGCAGGCCAGCAGAGCTGTCCCTCTCCTCAGAGGGCGAGTTGGATACTCGGCACAGCAGATCTGCCTTAGCATTCGCAGGTTACTTTGAGTAACTCCTTTGTAGGCATTTGTGCAGAAGGACAGGCTGTGAGACACTTGGGTTTGTTCAGCCTTAAGAACAAAACTCAAAAGGTGACCTTGTTGCTGTCTGCAGCTACCTAATGGGAAGGTCTAGAGAAAGTTCAGAGAGATCATTCTTAGAGGTGCACAGAGAAAGGATGAGAGGCAAAACCCAAAAGTTCCAGCAAGAGCAAATCCTGACTAAAGCCAGGAGCAAAAAAAAATCACCATGAGCACGATAAAACACTGAAACATGGAACAGGTTACCCAGAGAGGCTGCACATCCCCACCCTTGGAGATACAAAGAACTTGACAGAGGAAGGCTAACTAATTAGCCTGGATCAGGTGGCCACCCTTGGAGCAGAGGGTTGGAATAGATGGTCTTCAGAGGTCCCCTCCAACCTGAATCACTCTGTGTTTCCATGTAATTCATGGATAGTTTTCTGAGCATTCCCTATTGGCCTAGCTCTGCTTTTATTAACATCAGGTTCTTCAATGTTTTTGTAAAACTCTATTCCCCAGCCATCACTATTATGGGACCTTTAAGGAGCCAGTTTTATCACACCATTTTTCTTTCTTTGTGCTTCAATAAAGTATTTATGTGTACTTTTCCTTCTGTTTATGTCAAGATTTTCACCTAGAGACAATTATTTCCACAGTATTTAATTATGATACCAAGAGGTTGACATTGAACCTTTCAAAAGAGGCCCTGCCTCTCACTGACATAATTTCAGAGACCTTCTCCCCTGCACTACAACAAACATAAATTCATCGTGTCTTAAAAAGATTTTATTTTGCTCTTTGACCACAACTTCAGATTCTGATTCTGATCACCTAGGAAGATGTAACAGGTCAGAAGACCCAACAGCACATTTCCTGCTAATAAGGAAGGACACTCCTTACTGTTTTCTTTCCTTTGTTAATCTGACAGGCCACTAACACCCCAAAATTTGGTGCAAGTGAAATGGCTTAAAGTATTTTCTGCTCCTCTTCTCCATAATTTGGAGGATTTAAAAAAAGACAATCCTTGTATTGTTTGAGCTGACTTGAAGACATTGTTTCCTTTTGTGAAAAAGAAAAAAAAAAAAAAAGAAACAAATAAGGAAAAAAAATGGAGTAAAATCATAGAATCATAGAATGGTTTGGGTTGGAAGGGACTTTAAATGTCATCTAGTTCAAATTCTACTGCCACGAGCAGAGGACCAGATTGCTCAGGGCCCCATCCAACCTGGCCTTGAACACTTCCAGGGACATGACATCCACAGCTTCTCTGGGCAACTTGTGCCAGTGCTTCACCCCCCTCACAGTAAAGAATTTCTTCCTAATATCCAATCTGAACCTGCCCTCATTCTGAGTCATTATCCCTTTTCCTATCACTACATATCCTTACAAGAAGTTGCCCTCCAGCTTTCTTGTAGTTCCTTTAGGTACTAGAAAGCTGCTTTGATGTCTCCCTGAAGCCTTCTCTTCTCCAGGCTGAACAACCCCAGCTCTCTTGGCCTCTCTTCATAGGAGAGGATCTCCAGTCATCTGTTCTTCTTCGTGGCCTCCTCTGGACCTACACCAACAGGTCCACATCTTTCCTGTGCTGGAGACCCCAGGGCTGGACACAGCACTGCAGGTGGGGTCTCATGAGAGCAGAGCAGAGGGGCAGAATCCCCTCCCTCACTCTGCTGCCCACGCTGCTTTGGATACAGCCAAGGATAAGATTTGGTCTCCGGTGTGCAAGTGCACATTGCCAGCTCTTGTTGAGCTCATCAGTCTCATCAATCAACAAGTCTTTCTCATCAGAAGAACTCTCAATCCATTCTCTGCCCAGCCTGTACTTCAGCTTGTGATTGCAAATAACGTTTTCATTGCTGTAACTAAATCCTATACTAAATCAAATACAGGTCCAGAAACTCTCAGAAAAGTAACATATCAATATACAAGCAGCAACCAAATGCTTTTGCTTTCTTTTTTCCTTTTTTTTTTTGTGGGAAGAATTTCTACTGAACAGTAAATACAAAATATGTGAGCTCTAAAAAAAGAAGTATGTATCTCATGTACAAATTAGCTTATAGTTACATGTAGAAATAGCTCCAGGTTTTTTCTCTTTATAAGCCTGCTAATCCTGAAGAAAAGAGATTGAATTTTTCCTCACTGTACACCTCCACATTTTGAAAATCAAGCTACAAGCTGCTGAGTGTGTACAGTCAGTTCTGAAAGTGGCACAAATGGTAACGACCTCCACTTCTCATTTACTGATCACAGCAACCACCACTAATTTCTGGGGAATCACAGGATGCCAAACATTGCTTGGTGAAGTCTTTAAATAATCACCAGTCAGATGTCTCTCCAGAAAAGCTCATTATGCCTCTGAAGTGTAACAGTCTGGAAAGATTACGACCAGCCCAGAGATGTAAGAGCTCACATTACTCACGTTTATTTCTGATTTGTGCAAGTACAAATATTTGCCGTTCCTGGACCTGCAAATGTTCACAATCAACAAACATTAGTTGGAAGTATGAAAGTTACTGTGGCTGGAAATACACCAATATAACTCACACCGTGCACACAAGAGCTAAACCCCATCCTGCCAGTCAGCCAATGGCTAAGGAATGAGTTCCCAACAGAACTGAGGTAGTCACACACCTCACCAGATTTGCTTTTAAACATCGTTTCTCATCTTACTGTAACTAATATGAGCACGTAGTAATATGCAAGTACAGATAACTTTAAAAATCCGAGTGAAACACTTCCCTGCCCACACTGTTTTCCTTCCAAAGGTAAGGTGAGAAGAACGGTTGCTGGCATATGTTTGCTACAGTAATTAAGGCAGAAAAATGGTGACAAAAATCACCACTTCAAGGCTATATAAAATCAATAGCTCTATTTCAGAAGCTTTCTGCTTTGCCTGGTGATTGGATACATCTTGTTACACAATCCATGTCTCTGGTAAAGGAGACAAGCTCTGTGCTCAAGGTCAGGCTGGATGGGGCTCTGAGCACTCTGGGCTGGTGGAAGGTGCCCCTATATTCATGGCAGGGGGATGGAACGAGATGACCTATAAGGTCCTTTCTAATCCATTCTATGATCTCATTATTCTCTGTACCTTTCATACAACTGAACAATCACATTCAACCCTAACCAGCGCATGTAAGAATGAGTAATTTTTTTTTTCTAAATAGGATTCTGAGAGAACTCTTCCTACAACTACTGTCCTATAAACACTTGACTTCTATACACAGTGATTGATGGCATAGTCTGAATAGCACCACTTTTGCTAAAGCTTAGGGAAAAATGTTTTCAGGCTTGCTGCTGCCACAACAGCATTTTTGATAGAATAGATCAGGCAGATGAAAGACACAAGTCAATTCACAACACAGGCAGGGCAACTTCTCATCTGCCTAAACACACTATGTAGACAACACTTTAAACTATGATCATCTTCTTTTTTTTTTTTTTTTGTTTTTAATTCTCTAGAAAGTCAGTTCACCACGACAAAATGACAAAATGAGCTTCTGATGGGAACTGCACGAAGGAGACTGCAGCTGCTTGATAACATAAGAACAGAAAAGAAATTATAAATCCAGCTTTGTAAAACAGTCTAGCAGCTCCATGGCTCAGCCACAATCTGAGACAAGTCTGGCATAACACATTAGGAGAAAATTAAAAAAACCCATGAATTGTCTCTACTCTTAAAGTTTGAAAACTGGTCAGAGTCTAAAGATGCAAGGAATCAGTCAGGCTTCTAAAAGCATTTAGGTAGATGTCTAACCTGAAATTAATAGTTGTTACTCAATACACTTATTTGGTAGGTTCTTGAACGTTGCTTTAATTACCTGAGACGAAATTTTGTTATCTGGTCTTTAGAAGCCTTATGTATTTTTACTCAAAGCTAAAGACATACTTACTGCTAAAACCTGCAGTCATTTCTAGGATGTTACGGTCTCATGGATGTTTTTGAAAATTTTAGCCAAAATCTACTAACTACAAATATTTTAAATTGTTTTTCCAGGCCTAGGTACGGTTATTAACGCTTAGCAGAGTAAATTCTATTCCACACAACTAAATCTTGTGCTCAAGCTTCCATATCACATTTCAATTACCGCAATTTCTTTTTTCTGTCATTGGCAAATGAAATCTTGTTTTACTGAAGTCTATCCAAAATTCATTTTCCTAGATCTTTGTTTTGATCAGCTTTTCCACGAGACAAACAAAACTGAAATGGTATTATTAGGCTACAGTCCATCTTATTGATCATTATTGTTTCCCTTGCACTCTGTCTTCTGCCTTTCTGCAAAAGTCTCTAATCACATCTTGTACCTAAAATGTAACTGGATTGTGCAGAAATGACATGTAGGTTCTGTACTTCTAAAAAGCAATGTAGCAGAAAAAGAATGTGTAATATAGGGTCATTGGGATAATACAAAGACAGGATAACAAACAGCAGCCCCTGGTCTTTGGAAGGAGTGAGTGGGTTTTGAAAAACTGATTTTATATAGATTCAAGTGTGGGAATCTATATGAATAATGTGATGAATTTTATCCTGTCTTCTCATGTTCAGCTGAGTGGACATTATCGAATATTGTGCAAATATTTAAGGATTGTTTCACTCTAAGCAAAACATCACATTGGAGAGTAACTGTTCAAACACTCTCCAAGCAGCCCAGCACTAAACATCTGATGGGTTTGTAACAGACTGTGTCATTACCATCCAAAAGCTGCAAATGGGAACATCTTGTTGATTTTGTTTGTGATAGACTTGTTGATGGATTGTGAGAGCTGACTGAAAGAGATGATGTTTATTTGCTGAGCACAGTTTGTACCTGCCTGTGGAGTGGCAGTGGCCGTCTGACCTGACCGAAGCCCAGACTGACTGAACCACGACCCCGAGGCCCTGCAAGTGCCTGGTGGCCTCTGGAAAATGTTACTTCTGCAGCATCCTTTCATAACCACTTCTAAAGATTAGGGAGGAATCCCACCAGCTCGCCTTGCTTGCCAGAAGGATCATGCCTGTTAAGTATCTCAAATGCAGAGAAACTCAGATTCTTACTGCAAAACACCTTTACATATTAAGAACATCCACATTCCCCCCCAAACAAACAGGTTTGATCCCAACCCAGGGTGAGTCAGGCAGTACCAGATGGGGGCCTGGAGATGTCTGAGCCTTCATTACATGGAGGAGAGGCTGATACAATAACTGGCTTTTTTTTTTTCTTTTTTTCTTTGTGCTGAAGCACAACCTAAAGTGTATATGGAAACTGTGTTTCCATAGGAACCACACAGCTGAAATGAGTAGAAGAAGTGAAGTGCTGGGGGGAGAGAAGCATTTAATGAAAGGGGGAAAACACTGAATACTACTGCAGATGAAAAGCCATTGGGTCTGTAAGGTATTAGCCAGGTATTAATAAGGTGCTTAAATTCAAAAAACATAGCAGAAAAGGCACATAATCCAGTGACTAATTGGAAAGAGGCAATTGTGTCAGAACCAAACAAAAGTATAGTCAGCTTTCAGCATATTCTGCTAACAAAGTACCAACAAAAAAGTAGAACAACATCAATTTTCTGCACCTGGCTTCAAAATAAGATGACATGTAGGCTTGACAACACAAGCCAAAAGAAAAAAAAACAGAGTAATACTGTTAGTTCTATTTTCTTGCAGCAACAATTAAAATATCAATTAAGAAGCCATTTATAAATAAGGTAGTTTCTAGAATTCGGTCATCTAGTCCACACAATGAGCAGTGTGGAAGGACCATGGAGAGCTGGAGCACATCAAACCAGGGATCTATTCCCTTGGTCTCTATCCCTGAAAGATGAAGAGTGTTGCCTTCCACCTCAGTTGCAGTAACAAAGAAAAAGCCACCTCTAAACCTTGTTATCATCAATAAGCTTGTTACTAGAGTGAATAGCTCCAGGCTGCTTCAAAGTAGAGACCTGCTGTGCCATGAATTACACACCTAGAGTAGAGTGCTCCCTTATTAAAGATAAACAGATGAAAAAGGCACAGGCTGTGGAGAGGGCGTAACAGGCAGAAACAAGTATCTACTGTCTTGGTATGTCTGGTGCAGAGACTTGATTAATGGGCACAGAAGTGTAGCTACATGGGGCCTTTCAAGGGATAAGGAGGCACCAGATGAGGATTGAAGGGGAAGCCAAACAATCTTGGGGCAAAGATGAAGCACAAAGACCAGGCAGGGGGAGAGGGTAAGAGGTGAAAGACGCACTCAGAACTTCCAGACCTGCAGGGGACTGAGATGTCCACCTGGTGTTCAGGGACACTGGTGAGACGGAGTTCCCAGCTCATTCCTCTGTGAGAGTAATGAGCATGCAGAAATAGCCCTCTATTCTTTGCTTGAAGCAAAGAAAACATCCAGACAGAATGCTGGTTAATATATTTGCAATAATGTAAGGGTGAGTTCCATGGTTTTGATTTATTCCTTCTATCATAAAAGAAATTCTAGAACAATGACTATAAAGTGCACTGCAAAATATAAATTCTATCTTTTTTTTTTCCTTTGGCAGCAATAGATATACCAATAAAACTGTCAAGATTAAATCAGATTTTATAAATTCATTTAAAATATGAGCCCTTTTTAAAAAGTGCGATCTACAAGCTAAATCTGATATTTTTTATTTATTTCTCAGGCAAAAGTTTTAGATCACAATCTGCTAAATAAATGCTAAATAAAACCTTAAGTTATATTGTCTATTTTTGCTATAATTTTATGTTCACTGTAGACTATATGCTGCTGAATCACAAAACCTGAATCTGTCAATAATATCACACATGTTGATATATTTGAAAAGCTTATGTGTTTAAATCTATGTATAAAGTGAAGAATCTGAATAATTTCTTAAACTGTGTATTATCATTAAACTATGTGAGATGCAACTAAAAAGATTCTCTACAGTTTAAGAAGTCCATAAAAGTGATTCAGTTTTCATTTTATACAGGACAGTAAGGGGGGAGCAAAGAAAAGGATTACAGAGCCCTTAAATAGTTATGTTAGCTGCTCAGATTTTCAAGGCAACTCTCCATTTAATGTCACGGGGCTTTGGCAATTTACAAACACTAACCATCTGCTCTTCTGTTTCCAGAAATCAGCTACATTGAAAAGACACCCAAAGCCCACAGGAGACGATACAAAGCAAAACGAGGGAGCCTCAGCTAGGAACATCAGCAAAGAAAAAGGTCACAGTGAGGAACAAGCATGGTTTCTACATTTCAAAGAATCCTTTCAGATTCCTACAGTGACATAAGAAGCTTTTTCTCCGTAATTTCTGTGTTTTGTAAGGTCTGGAACTGTATCTCAGCAGCAAAACTTTGTCAGTGTATTGGTGTCTCACATGGGAGATGTTTTCGCACCATATTAATTTTTCTTTTTGAGTCTGTCTTTCAAACTATTGCTAGGACTTCCTTTCTTAAACCTGGGATAGTATTTAAAACAATAATGAAATAACTCAGTCTTGGTAAACTGTAATTCCGATAGTTTTTTTTGAATTACCACTACCAGCTGATGTCTCTATAAAAGAGCTGAAGCTACAAAGGAGTACGTTAGCAGCCCTTTATCCCAGAAAGCTTCCTCATTATAGAAGTGTCTCCCAGACATTTACCTGAAACAAACCAGTCAGAATAAACTGCCTTAGGGTGCCTCCTGAACTGTATCTTTATCTGTTACTGACTATCCATCCATCCTAACGCTTGATTTTTTTCCCTGCACCTTTATACAAAGAATTTACATTTGTATGTTTGCTTTGATCACATCAAAAGCTCATTGACCTGCATGAAAAAGAAACAACCCCTGTAAGTCAGAAAAAACAGCTGTAGAAAAACGTCCTGACTGTCACACAGATACCAATGTAATTCATTATGATTACTGTTATTATTATAAATCCCATGGGAAGGGATAATACTTTGCCACTTCTTACAAAGCATTGCCTGCAGCAGAATTTTTAACATTTAAGTTAATAGTGCACACATCAGTGTACTCCACAGGTCCCTCATCAAAATCCATTCCCCACTGGAAAATACAAGTTACAGATGAGACCCCAGAGATCTTAGGAAGAAGAAAGCCACTCAGAGTCAAAATCAACAGCAGGAGGATTCTGTAATAAAACTCAAGTATTAATTGAGATTACGGTGTGGTATAACTGGAACTGTGTTTCTACTGCAACTAAGCACCTGCATTAATATAAAAAAATACCCACAGGTCAGATTTCCCTCCTTATCTCCTGTAAGCAAGCACTGGTTATCTCTAGGAGAACAGTCCCATGCAAAACCCTCGCTGCTCCAGCACTGCCACTGAAGTAGCCAAAAGTTTCCCTAGTGGAAGTTTACCACACCTTTAATACAGCAGCTCATCACATCAAAACATTCCTGGTCAAGGGGAAATCACAAAAACATCACAGAATCACAGAGTGGCTTGTGCTGTAAAGGACCAAGATCATCCCATTCCAACCCCCCTGCCATGGGCAGGGACACCTTCCACCAGACCAGGTTGCTCAGAGCCCCATCCAGCCTAACCTTGAATACATCCACAACTTCAGTGGGCAGCCTGTTCCAGTGCCTCATCACCCACACCTCAGGCTCTCCTGGTTTCAGTCAGAATGAGCTCCTACCATTGGGGAACTCATGTATAAGTCCTGAGTTTAAACATCCTTTCACATACCAAAGTCGTATCTGATTGGTCAGATAATAAACTATGCTGACCTTTTCCAATCTCTTCATCTGTCCAGTTAGGATTTCTGCTTCTTAGGAAAGGTTTTGTCGAAAAGATGCTTTGATTCAAGTTGGTGAATTAAAAAAAAGAAAATCACAATTTAACAGTTGCTGTCCTTCCCTGACCCAACACTTGTAGTCACTGCCCTTCTTCTACATGGATGCTGATTATGGGTTCAGCCAGCAACTATTTCACAGGTTTACAAAGCATCATGAGTGTTCATGGCATGGCTTGAGTGTGCAAAAATAACTACACTCAGTATCTTCTATCACCATGGTCTGATTTCATAACCTTCTAACTTGGAAACAGCGAAGAGCCACAATCAAAGCTGCATTTCCTCAGAAAAAATCGTAGCAATGGCTTTCCCATGGTGTTGAGTATTGAAAATGCAGAGTTTTCTACTCTGAGAGAGCTGTTTGCAAAGGCACTGGGAAGAGGAAAGATTAATATAGTATTTGGACCTATTTTGTATTAAAGCCATGGAGAAAACAGGGAGAAAATTTTGGTGTAAAACAGATGAAATATTGTGACTCCTAAGATCTTCCTAGAGCAGACGTGCACAAATCAAAACCTCTGCAAGCAGAGACACAAACCATTTCAAGAATATCTCACCAGCCTCTCTGACCACCAGCTGTCTTCTCTCTTGCAGGCAGACCCCTACTTGCTCTGAAGTGCTCCAGACCAGCCAGATGTGAACCAGCTCTGAATTACCAGCTACTCGTAGTCCTGCTGCATTTGGGTATCTATTACTGCAAGGATTATTTGTCTGTCTGCAGTGCTCTGCTCGTCCTCCTGCACAGATTTTGCATTGCAGCTTGCTGCTATCCAGTTGTCTTGGGGTTGCCATCGCAGCCAGTGTGACCTTGCCCTCTGTCCTGATATGCCCCCACACCCCAAGGCACACTACTGCTGCTCCTCCACTGTTACAAGACAAGCTACAGGACATCAGCCACTGAAAAGAACCAATTATTTACTTTTTATTTTGTTTTCTTTTTCTAAATAGATGTAGTTTTCTTTTTGGATTTGCTCCTTGGACTGCTTCTAAATGGTATCCCTCTGCCCTGAAGCAGTTCTTCTGGCATCACCAGGGCAATTCACTGAATAAGCCTTAGATGTGCTTCAGAATCAGTACAAATGCACTAAGTAGGTGCTTACCTCTCTGTTGTTCACAAAAGAAAATTAGATAACTAATTTACCTATACTTTATGTGGCTAAAATTAGGTGAGGCTGATATTATCCTCTGAGCTCCTTTCTTCTTGTTGTTGTTGGTAATTCTTCATGTAACAGGGAAACTTTGGAAGCATTTATCTTGAAAGCAATATACTTTCACCAAAAGACCCAGTTTCAGTTAGTTAGGATGATCTCATTTTAAAAATCTCTTAAAATCCTGATCTGTTTTAATTGGGAATGATCTTCTTTACTGTGATTTTCCAATATTTTGATCTTCAGTTGCAATTATTTGTGGCTTCTCATTAGCTTCACTTCCCAGTTCTTTGCTCTCAACAGCATGCAGAACAAAACTTATTTCCCAGAAGGATCTAGTAACTAGCACAGATTAGGAGAGTTTCTACGGAAAAGGCAATCCTGTTTCTGCAACGAATAACAATTTCGCAAATTGGAAAACAATCCCTGTGTTTCTGGGGGCTGGTTTTCCTCCAAGAAACGAAATTAATGAGAAACACAGTAATTAGCAATCATGAAAGGATTAATTTCATGAAATGACAAAATATGAACGTAGGTGAACAATGCAGGATGCTTTGCAGTGCCATATACTGGCACAGTGTAAAGTGTGGGGGGAGGACTCCATCATCTGCAGTTTCTCTCTCATCAATGCACTTCCCCGCTAAGATTGAACATCTTATAACTCTGATTTAAGGTTTTGCTGATGGGTACCAGGCTCCAGGCAAGCTTAGTGGAGAGAAATGAAAGAGGGAAATCACCACCAGTGATGAACACAAACAGGAAGTCAGAAATCGATGACTTCTAATGTTCCTAACAGTGGATTACAGCCTCCATCTGCCACGCAGCGCCGGCCCCCAGCTGGCCTCTGCCTGCTCCTGCTCTTTGTTTCCTATCGCCTTGTAGGAAGGAGTTTTTAAGCAAAGAGTTCAGGCCACTTGCAGGAGAGGAAAGGGCTGGGACCCTGGGGGATTTTATGTCTGGCAGAGATACATAGAAAGCTTCAAGATCAGCGTCCCTGATCTCTGTGTCTCTTGGAGAAGAGCTGCATCCCCCAACACGCTTTTCCCCTTCCCCCTTTTGCTCCTCTCTGTTTTGCTACATCATAACTTAATATTTAGGTTATTGCTTTTCTTATTTTGTTCCTGCTCATATTCTTTCTTTAGCGCTTAGTATTGCTACATTTCCCTTTCCTACAAAGAAGCACACAGAGCTTTGCCACAACTGCCTGTCCTATAATGTCCAACTGGGACAGACTCCCCAGTTTCACGTGAGACTCAACAGCCTTTAATATCAAAACATCTCCTAAAATTACCTGTTTCCTCATACCACGTACAAGTATGTCTGCTTAACCTTTGTCTCCCTTTAAACAAGGGCTAACTAAATTTTAAACAAGAGAAAGCATTCAAAGAAAGAAGTAGTTCAATCAGTTATATTCACACAGAAGTTTTTACTATTTCCTGATTTTCTTAAAGTTGCAGGTAGTGTATTTTTTATACAAGTGAGTCAAAGGACAACTTTAGTTTGCTAAACCTTCACACCTAACTTTACTATCATCTGTAAACCCATTTAAGTGGATGCAGAAATGCAACAGATGCATGGAAAATTATGGTCTGATTCAAATCTTGAATCAGAAACTTTTACCTTCTTGACTGAGTCCTATGCTAACATAAAGAACCATGTGCACTTTCTGATTTGCCAGAAATAAATCTTTCTATCCCCTTTTCCCCTAGGCTTTATTCATAACTCACAATCATTGCCTAATTGCAGTAAACAAACAAAACCCAAACTCACCGAGACTAAGAGGACAGAACCAATAGCAGGGATATTTCAAAAGTACTTGCTAGTGATACAAAAATAAGATTTAGCAGTGGAATAGACAGTGATGACTCAGTGTCTTTCAAAGAGTCAGTCTGCAATTACAGTCTCTATGCTTGGAATGAATGGGGGCAAAAAAAAAAAAGAAAGAAAGACTGGCAACAGTCCAGCCTGTCGATCCGATCCTGAGTCCGTCCCATTAAGCTCATCTTGATGGCCATGTTAGATGATAGGAAATGGAACACTTTCTCCCACAAGTGCACTTGACATCATCTCCCTGTGTCTTAGAAAATAGACACCGATGTCTCTGTGAAAAAAGTACGACCACGTCTAAAGTGAAGTTAAACTGTCAGAATCTCTCTGTTAATAATCATAAAGACATCAATTTTATGTGATAATAATGGAATACAGGAATTTTATCTACAATAGAAGGATTCTATGAGTTTGCTCAATCTTCTCTTTTCCCAAGGTGCTTCTGCAACATCATGCTTTTAACTGATGCTCTGATTAGTCACTCCATTCTCTGAGGGGGTAGCTTTGAGTCTCTCTGCTTATTTCTAGAGTAAATTTAAGATTTGTGAGCAGAATCCGCAGGAAACTTTAAATTAGTAAGCAGAAACAGAATGGCTGCTAATGTGAGAGCAAACAAGTTTTGTTTTCAGTTAGTCAAAGTCTGATATGTCTCGCAAAATTGTAGCTACAGAATTAGGAGATGCACTAGCTACATATTTAGAAGGACATTATTTTAAAGGTGACTGAACAGCCTCTCTATAGTAACAGACCAAAAAGCTTACATCTGTTCTGTTGTAGAGTGGTGACTCTGCCTTTTCTTGTTCTCTGCTTCTCAATTCTAGCCAGACAAATCTAGAAGACAGGGTGTAAAAGGAAGAGACAGATGCATTACTTCTTGTCTTGGTTCTCTGTGACTTTCCACGGCAGGCTGGCTTAGCCAAAGAACCCATTTCTGTATCCCTTGTCTTTCCAAAGCTGTACAAGAGGAATCCAGTACCTATAGCCACCCAGCAGAGAGGAAACCAGGTGCTGACAGATATCTGCTTTGTTATCATCTCCACACAGCTTTCTGAATTCAGTTTTCTCTCTGCAGTCCCTGACAGTTCATTAGGGGACTACAAAACAGGACACCTGTTTTGAGTGTGAAGTCATACTAAAGATAAGCTTCAAGTTGAATTAACTATCAATATACAGACAGTGAATGAGTCAAGGTTTCTAAGAACTTGGACTTTTGGTCACAAGAAATGCCATCTTTGTATTCTGGTTCACGGTTGCTTTATGGAACAGAGCTATTTGCAGTTATCAAATGTTATGATCACCATGGCAACTCCCCACTCAGTTTTTCTACTATTTTGCTTGCTAATCTGTTAGAGGTGCAGAGTTTAAAGGAACAATTCTGCAAAAGGCTGAGCAATTTTGATATCCTTCTTGCACTCAGGAAGTGGATGTTCTCAGCACCTCAAGAGAGCAGATCAGCCCCTTGTAATGGAAGTCATCTGCACTACTTTGCATTCAGAAAGATTCTGTCTCAAGTTCAGCCAGAGTAAGATACCAGAAGTATTCATTTATACACATAGGCAACTTCATTATCCATGTTCCAGCAGCCCCAGATGCCCCAAATAGCATGGCATTAAGCCCCCTCTTAGAGATAGTAAATTAATGTAATGTATTTGTTTTTTTAAAAGGCCAATAGATTCTTTTGCACTTCTGCAATTTTTTCCTGTAGTATGAAGGATGTCATTCTTCCTTCTGCCCATCACTCTGTCATGGGAAGAGCAGCTGTGAAGATGGAGGAGTATTTTGCTCTGACTGCACTGTACTTTCTCATTTGTAGCAATTCACAGTCAGAGCCCTCTAAACCTGGACTGACCTGTCATAATTTACCTTCTCTGATTTCCTACTTGTAGTATGAAAAGGGAAGAAACTAATGATTTAAAAGACAGTAAATTAAGCCCTCAGTGCAAACCTGTCCAGTCCAATTATTCCTTCTTCCAGGGAGACAGACTTCATAAACTGTGCCCTGAGCTCCACATCTAAGCCAACACTCCTTCAGGATCTGTCCATAGGGCAGAGATGTGTGTCACCCACACATTCTTGTGCAACCTGTTCATGCACTACTCGCAGAGGCAGCATGTGCTTTAGTGCAGGTTGTGCCAGCTTACCTGAAAAATCCCAGGAAACTCAGGTGAGCAGTTGGAAGCAAGACTTACAGCTAAATCAAATGCATCCATGCAGGATTCTGAGTATGTTGGATCAGGTGTTACCTGAGGGGTTATTTTTGCTTCCACCCTTCCACATTTTAGCCCTGGGAACCAAAGAGCACAAACTTCTACATGGAAGATTTCTTCACCCCACACTTGTTAGAAAAGAACCTCCACTATCTAAGTATAAAAGTAAATGCAACTCAACTGGTCTGTAATTACAGTATAATTTTTTTTTTTCACACGATAGTGAGCAACTCTCTTCCAGCTTATGGATGTTTCTAAACCTACAGGAGCATCCAAAATGAGGTAATGGGCAAGACCATATTGTTTTAATATGATTAACCACAAACAGCTCCAAAATGCTGAGCAAATCTACAGAACTGAAGTTTAGATGTTATCAGATTAAGTAACCCAGCCACCACTGAAGATTGTAATTTCAGTCGCTTGGGAATTTCATGAAATATGTCTGAAGCCTTCCCAGGAATGAGAGAAAGATGTAGTTTTTCCAACTTGAAAAAGTGAGGAGAAATTGCTGCATGTAAGCATTCACCAATCTTTGTGAAAAACCATGATCTTCTATATTTCACAAATATGGTGTATCTTGGTCCAAACAGATTTTGTTAGGGAAAGTAACATAATCCAACACAGATGCTAGAATCCAACACCAAGCAGAATATCCAATGTGTTCACATGGTAGAATAATGAGTTGATGCATTCAAAACCAGATGAATAATTAAGATGACAGAATTTGTGGTATTAAGTTAGAATACTGATTTAGGTTTAATGGTCTACCCTTAAAAATACCAGCTGGGACATTCATACCAAAAAGTGCACTTGCCCAGTTTCTAGCAAACAGGCATCAAAATGCAGCTGGAAACTCAGTAATGCCATATATCAAGAGAAAAACTCTGGATACCTTGCCAAGTACCTAAATGTTCAAAATAGGAAATTTCCACTCTGTGTTACAAGCCGATCGGTAACCTTACTGCAAAATGGTACATAAACACCTGAAAAACAGCACTCAGCCTTATCTGCTAGAAAACTGGCAATCTCACTGCCATCACCCCTATTTCATCAATTGATTAAAGCTTGGAGGCTTCTGGTAATGGAAAGCAAAAAAAAAAGACAAATAAATAGTTCTGTTACGGCTGAAATCTGAGCCTTTCCAGTGAGGTACAACTTCATACTGGGCAGCACTATTAAAAGAATAACAAGAGGGTTAAGAAGAGGCATTAATCCCTGCTATGTAGTTTCAGGAGGCTACACAGGAATTCTGTCCAATGCAGAAGGACATTAATAAACTGCAAAGCATGTGGCTGAGGGAAAGAGAACTTGCTGTGCAAGGAGAGGATGAGGGAGCTGGGTTAGTTTGATCTGGAGGAGAGGTCTGACTGCTTTCTTCAGCCACCTACTAAGTGGGTACAGAGAAGTCAGAGTCAAAATCTTGGAGGTAATCAATGACAGCACAAGAGGCAATGGACACAAGCTGCAGCAAGGAAAATTCTAGTTAAACACAAGGAAAAATGTTAGTGCAGTCAAAAATGGAATGGCTTGTGTAATTGTCACCCTTGGAGGTCTGTGAGACCCCCCTGGACAAGGCCCTGAGCAACCTCATGTAATTTAGAAGGTAAGGGCTTTGAGCAAGCAGGTCCCCTTCCAATGTAACTATTCTGATTCTTCAAAAGCAGTATTTCAGCTGGAGTTCACTGAGCTGATTTCTTACCCCCCAGTTCTGTTGGAGAAAGACTGACACTTCTGCGGGGCAAAACCAGTGCCAAGTGTGAGCAACCTCATAAAGAACATGGTCTGACCCCAATGTTTTCCTGGATGACAAACACAGTGCATGCTCCTTTGATGGAGATAGTAGAATTTCCTGGTTCCTGTAAGAACAAATAGTAATTCTGCAACAGTCAAATAGCAGTTTGTACTTTCAGTATGGTCCCAGCAGGGACATGAATTCACAGGATTTCTTTAAAATTTAATATCTATTTGTTTAAGGAATTAGAACAAGAAAAATGATGAGTAAAAATGTCAAGATTACTATGTTTAGAAAAACAGCACTTCATCATGGCACACAGCAACTAACCTAATAAGCAGCTATAATCTTGTGAGGATTTTTCTTGAAAAGGGCATTTACTTATGTTTTCCTGTGTAAGTGTTATTTGAGTGGATAAAATCCTGTTGAGGAACAGGACGTCTGAATTTTCTTTCAATAGCTTTTGCTGAATTTGTGCAAATCACAGTCCTCCTGTCCTCTGTCTTGATAAAATAACAATTCTGCAAGATTCTTATAAAATTCATTGCTCAGGTTTTAGAAGACTTTGAAATGCTCAGTTAAAAATTGTTAAGTGAATATTTAAGCACTATGGTTATTATATCAAATGCTCATTTATTTTCTTGAAATATATTTGCCAGATATTTACTGCATTTTTGTCCATTTCAGATCCTTATTCCATGTGAATAGAAGACAGCTATTACACATGCATATGCATGCACTAAGCCACTGAAAACTTACTGGATGCTTTAGAGGTCTGAACATTGCAGTCCTCGTTACTTTAAATAGGATTTATTTTTCAGCTTAAACTGAGAAATATTTTAACTTTAAGGCAGACTATATTCAACGGCAGAGCCCTCACCCCCATAATTCAAAGGAATGAAAACAGTTTCAAACTGAATCAGAATACAATACATTAAATTCAAATTCAAGCCTTCTTCCAGCTAATTATATTGCCACAGATGGAGGTACGCAATTTACTGAGCATCTGTGCATAGCAAAATTTTGGACCATGTGGGTGGTGCAAGTTTTAAACCATACACATTCTGTGACTGAAACAAAGCAAAAAGAGCCATTGATGAGAGCTATTTTGTGATTTCAAACAAACCCAAAGTACTGCATTTCATAGTGCAACTAAGTGCCTGGAAGCACAGCGGAGAGTGCAAACCTGGTTTCATAGTGGGAATTAGACAAACAAATGTGTCCTTTACGCATGATTCTGCTCCTTTGGTGTAAATCAAAGACAGACTTAAAAAAGAAATGTAGATAAAACCAGGTGAGAAGCAGAGCTGGTCAAAGAGCAGAAAATCCTTTTCCCAAAGAGCATGCCTTCTTTAGGACGTGGACTCTTCTTGGCATCTTTGTTCTCTCCTAGACTGCACTGCTCACAGTTTGCTTACAGCTGCAGCTTTGCCAGCTTAACTCTCCGGCTGGGGAGCTGCTACCAAAAGATTATTATCTGATCTGCAGGCAATCCTTCCTTCAGTTAAATCCCACTGGCTGGACCTGCTGTGACTCAGGCATTCCCATAAAACTTGAGAGGCAAGGAAAGAAAGAAATCCACGATCAAACATGCGCGAGGAGTTGTTTGGTATCCAAATCTCTGACTTCCATTTACTGACAGTGGCACGACTACAGGGTACTAAATGTCTGCATCTGATAAAGTGAGCTCAGAGGATGCTCTGCAGCACTGGTATTTTGAGTAACATTTAACGTGAGCAGATGTGCAGCCCCCTACAAATTTACTTCAGTGATCTAATACACCTGGTAGGTGTGATGAAAACTCAGTCCAAGGGGGGGAAAAAAAAGCAGAGAACTCACAATTGCATGGTGCCCAGTCTATCACCAGCAAGTGTTTTTTTTTTTTATGGTGCAAGAGAGAGTCAACACCTTCCCAACCAGCCAGCTAGGTCCTGTGCTACAGACTTTCTGCTGCTGTATGTGCTGCTGCTGGCTTTATGCCTGCTGTGAGAGAGGATATTTGATCTGGCATAAAGTTAGGACTCAGGCACAAATGGTGCTATATGAACACAAAACCAGTCAAATTTTCTGAATACGACCGAATGGGCAGCCTAGGGTTACAGGGCATCAGCACTTTACATCATCTTGCAGCAGGGGGTGGGTCCGGAGCCCTACTGATGGATTCCATCAAGCCACAACCTGTGAGGCAACACAGTGTCACAGGCACAGCACCCTCTTTGCTCAGGGTATACCCTGAACCATTCTGAATTCCCACAGGAGTTAATACTTGACTACTCTTAGGAAACAGGACTTCCACGAGAGTCATGTCTGTGAAGAAAATAAGGACAACTTAGCTGAAAGTGGGGAGGGTGATGTCATTGATTTGCTTGTAACAGTAGGAAACTTACACTGTATTTATGCACAATAAATCATGCTGAGAGTGCTTCCCATCTGCTCCCAAGACAAACATGCTTCCACATGCCATTTCTGACTTTATGCAGTCCTCACTGAGAGCTTCAGTAAAAGGTTATTGGGTCCTAGAACGAGGACTGTCTACCAGCCAACTCTTTAGTGCCAAGTGTTTCATGATTTTCATGGACAGATGAGTTCCCATTGTTCCTGTTCTTGAGGTTCCCTTTTGCTACAGTGGCAGGTTTTTGCCTCCTCATCTGCCTCACCCCCCACCACCGTTCAGTCTTGATAACTATGGATATCACTTTACTTGGTGCTGAGAAAGAGAAGGATCAAGATCTGAGGCACAGGAAAGCCAGCTGTAAGGAGGAATACTTGTGGTCCTTCTCCCTCACACAGACACTATTTATATCCCTTAGCATCAAGAGCAACAAATGCAATTTTGCAGGGTTTTTTTCACTATTTTTTATCTTGGGCCCATTCTTATTGCCACCCTTTTCCAAATTCACTGTTTTAACACCTTGAATGTTCCCCTGTACCATCCCCTTCTCTGTGGAGTAGCAGAATATCTTGCTGTCCTTCTGAGAAGCCCTTTGCTGCCTCTGGAGATGGACACAAGCTAAACAACATTTAAGCTAGTTATATAATGAGCTTGGTGAGGAAAAAGCAACAATACACAGGATTACAGCTGACTTGTGGTCAAAATCAAACCATTAATTTCATAAAATTGCCTGAACACCTCTTCTCATTAGTTGGCAAATACAAAGCTACACAGTGATCACAAAATCTGTTCACTGAACCATATCAAGTACAAACAAATTCATAAACACTGTCA
Source organism: Nicator chloris (assembly GCA_013400495.1). Classification (NCBI taxonomy): domain Eukaryota; kingdom Metazoa; phylum Chordata; class Aves; order Passeriformes; family Pycnonotidae; genus Nicator; species Nicator chloris. Next base: position 110,355 of record WAAE01002448.1, on the reverse strand, counting down.
TCTGACTGCAAACATTTCATGAAGAGAGGAAAAGCAAGTTGTATTTTTCCCTACTAAATTGTTTACCGGTAGAAATTTGTGATAATGCAGCTATAGAAGCAATACAGAACAACATCTTTTATTTGAAGAAAATTATCTGAGTCCAGCCAAGGTTATTGTATTAATCAAATGAGGTAAATAATTTAAAGGCTTATCCAAGTGCAAGATCAATGAAGGTACAAAATTTCAAGTGCTGTGTATACACCTGTGGTTATAAGCACGAAGGCTGAAACCTTTTTGTATCTGGTCAGAGCACAGTCCTTTTGAAAAAAAAAAATTGCTGTGAATAGCTCAGAATATCTATTTTTATGCTGGTTGATTTTCTCTATATGGTATTTAATTAAAAGCAACTAATTTTCTTCTCTCCTTAGAGTCAAATAAAATAAAAAATAAATAAAAACAACAAATAAAAGCAGCATGATGGTAACTCACATGAAATGGAGCTCATGATGCACAGCAATCATTTTTAAGCATGAGTATACTTTAAAGACCTTTCAGATGGCTTTATATATTCTAAAGAGGAAAGAGTTTTTCACTGTGTATCATTTAACTAGATAACTGTCATGCCTTTATTGACCATTTCCTTGAGGCGGAACGTAGCCCATATTTTCACATCTCAGCACCCAAATTTAGATGAAAATATTTCTGAAGACCTCTGCTAAGGGAAGATACTGGTAGTTGTATTATGACACATCCTGACATTTGAAATCTGGCCCTGACAAAGGTGTCACCTATGAAGGGTGTCTACCTTTCAAGTAAGCACTTATTTCCAAAGCAAACCTCCCCTTGTTCAACTTGAGGCCATGTTCTCTCCTCCTGTCACTTGTTACCTGGGAGAAGAGACTGACATGCTCCTCACTACAGCTTCCTTCAGGTACTTGTAGAGAATCATAAGGTCTCCTCTCTGCCTCCTTTTCTCTAGCATAAATGCCTGAAGACTCCTGACTAAAACATTGTGCAAAAATGCAAATCGAGTTCCCTGGATCACCACTTGTAATCAGTGAACAGATGCAGTCAAGTCCAAAGGTCTTGTATCAAAAAATCCTTTCTTAAAAAAAAGGATGATGCTGATGCTAACATCAGCATATGAAATGTAAGTAAAGAGACAAAACTGTTGGTCAAAGAATGCTGGTGGAAGCAAGTGATAAATGGCAGGAGGAATCGATCTGAATGGCACTATCAATTACACTGAATCTAAAATTAATGAAATCCAGACACACACATAAATATTTAATTTCAGTTGTACGTCTATTTAAAAGCAAAGGAAAAGCACTGAAGTCAACAAATTTTAGCAAGAAACCAGCTTCTAGCATTAGTTTTCTGAAAGACCTGCTTCTGCTGAAATGATTTGCATTAGGATGAATTATACCACTCCTCCTCTGCACTGTTCAGCCACACCTGGAATATCATGCCCAGATTTAACCCATCTCCAGACCAACAGAGGTACTAAGAAAATCAACAGAGGTGCTGAGAAAATCCACGGAGTCTAGACGAGAGCCATGAAAATGATTAGAGCCTGGAGGACCTGATAAAGAAATGTTGAAGGAATTGGCTTTGTTCAGCCTAGAGAAAAGGTGGCTTGGGGGCTTCTAGTTACAGATTTCCAATGCTTGAAAGTTTGTTAGGGAGAAGATGGAGGTGCTCCCTCCAACAGATGAGTTGTGACAGGACAAGAGGCAAAGAACAAGACTTGCCCTGGGGTAGATTCCATCTGGATGTAAGAGAAAAATTCACCACCATGAGAGCAATTAAACATTGGAAGAGATCACCCTGAGATGTGGTGGAATCAGCCTTGCTGAAAATATACAAGTCTTGACCTAACTTTAGCCACAGAATTGCATCAGATGATGTCCCTTCCAGCATGACCTCTTTTGTGATTCTGGGGTTTATAGCCGTGTAATTATTGCTAAACAGAAGAAACAACTGATGGCATAATACAGCAGAATCATTCTTTAATAGTCTGGTCCAGACTTTATGAAGGCTGCAGTCCATACCTTTCAAAAGCAGTCTATTGGTAATCAAAGACTTGATGGTATTTCAGCAGAAGGGACAGCCTGAATAATTGTAAAGGGATTTCAGGGAAAAAATTAACAAAATGACCATTCACCTATCACCAGAAAAAAACCCTTTTATTTTCTTTTGAGAGCTACTGTTATTCAGACTATTTCTCTAATTTCTTCTATGCATTGTACAGCTTAAGAGGAGTGGAAACTTTATCGCCACAGTCACTCTAAGTAAAAAGAAATATCTAAGACTGATCTTTGGAGAATACCAAAACTGATGCTAATATATTAAAATAAAGATTTCCAAGGCTTAATGACACAACAAACAGCACCAGAAGTCATCTGTACTGCTGGTAATTCTGTGTGCTTTTAATTTTGCAACTAATGATTTTAGACAATTGAGTCAAATACCTTTGAGAGGTATGAAGAAACAACATTAACTGACTTGAATTCATCAAGGATAAAAACAAGAAAAGAGATTCATGTGGGCACTTCAGACCTAATGTGTGGATAATGAGCAAATTGCTCTCCTTTCTGTATGAGTTTATATAGAGGGAACGTGTTTTCAATGTGTTAAACTACAACTGTGTCATCAGAATCATTCCATAGTGACACAATAATCACCTATACAGGGAAAATATTCTCATCTTCTCTGTAATTTTGTGAAAAAAAAAAATAAAAATAAAGTGAGACCCAGCATCATCCCCAACAGATGTCTGTGGGGAAAGGACAGTTCTTGTAGGTTTCTTTTTACAGACCTGAATCAGTGTCAATTCCCATGCCTGGGTTGCATATAGGAATCCTCTTTTTACATCCATCAGTGGTGTTGATGCTGTCAAGTTATATCAGACAGCAGTATGTGGGAAAGATATAATGCATCCTCTGGGAGCTGTCAGTTACCAAGCAGTTTTCCTCAAACCCTTCATTTCCCTGAAAACTGTGGTCTAAAGAAACAAAACTGAAATCACAAGTCCCAAATTTCACTTCTGCTAGTGTTACTCAGAGAGCTTTGTCAGTTCAAAGAGGCTTGAAGTTGCTCTCTTGTGAGTACAAGCAGAGATTTTGCTCATATATTTGAGAAGATGGTGCAGAAATAATTGGACACATCAGGAGCTGTGGCCATTTTCTACTTATTAGTACCATGAAGGCAGGCTGTTTCTTCTGTGAGCTATTCAAATGTCTTCTATTCCATAGGCAAATATCCCACCATTTAAATGATAAACTGAGTAACACATCAGAGACTGGGATGTAAATTTAAAATGCCATGAAGACCCTTTCCACCATCATCTGTTAAAATACACCATGAAAGAGTAATACCAGATAAATGCTACCCATAGGAATTAAGATTTAGCCTTGAAAACTCACATAAAGCCTAAACAGAGTAAGTCTCAAGACAGAGTTGATGTCATTTTACTTTCTGAGACTAAAGCAGCCCAGCCATATAAACACAGAAACTCCTGGAACACTTGCCCATCTGGCCAAAAGGTCATCTACACCCACTTCAGCACACCAGCTGCACAGGGCCCTGAGCAGAGAGAGTGCTTCACCTCTCCTGTTGACCCCTTGTGTTTTCCACTGATACCTACATGAAGTAGGAAGGAATGTACTCCCTATGCATGCAGTAGGGTATATAAGGCACACAAAAACATTCCTGCTTTACAGACACAAAGGCACATGTCTTAACCTGGATTCCACCCTAGAACAATAGTACTTCCCAACTGTCATTATTATCTAAATATTTCACCTTATCTATTCTATTTCTTAATATTCCACCCTAGAACAATAGTACTTCCCAACTGTCATTATTATCTAAATATTTCACCTTATCTATTCTATTTCTTAATATTCCACCCTAGAACAATAGTACTTCCCAACTGTCATTATTATCTAAATATTTCACCTTATCTATTCTATTTCTTAATATAGTTTCAAAGTTATTAGAGCAAAGTGATTAATAATAACAATAAACATTACTGAACAAAAGGCTTTGTGAAAAATCTTAGTTACTTGTTATGCAGTGTAAGATCACATAGAAACGCTTTTAAAAATTCTTATTTCTGAAATGTTTCATGATGACTAATTCTCCATTTAGACTATTTCCTTTTCTTTAACAAAAATATTAAAGAGTCACTAATAGAACCTGGCTATGCATTAAAAAACAGAGACCTATATCTGCCAACAAATTCTGAAATCATCTACCCCAGGTGCTAGACACTCTTAAGACTTTCAGGATTTCTGCATATAAAACTTTTATATTATCAGTGAGTCACAAGTAACTACATCAAAACAGCAGCTTAGTTGAGCATTAAGTAACTTGAACAGAACTACTGAGCTGAATCAGAGTTACTCCTTCATGTTACTGCCTTATCAGAGTGACAGAGACATCCCAAAGGGAACACAGTTGCTGTCTTTCCCAAATCTCTTCCGAGTTTCACAGTATTTGAATTCACCTACAAACTTCAGCACTGAATTCTCTGATCACATCAAAATTCCAATCCCAATAAAATCATTGTACATTTTTAGCCATATCACAGTGAGCTTCATGGCTTGTTCATAAGCAGAAGCTGAATTTGTCTCTCTCCATAAACCAAATCACCCTGCTGCTACCTGATGACTTCTGGGATATGCTGGTTCCTCAGTGTTCAGATCCCTACTTTCTCTGCAGATACTTGTAGGATCTTCCACCAGAGAGCCTTCCACTTTTTCCTCCCCTTTCAGATACCTGTAAGTCCTCCAACACCTCCTAGACACACTGACAACATGGACAGGCACTAACACCACCCAGAAACAGAAGTGTAAAAGTTCTTGGGGTTTTTTAAACAGTATTTTGAATTCTGGGGTCTTTGCTAGTGTTTTCACTGTTGTTAATAAGTGAATAGAAAGGGGTACAAACAAAGCATGAAATTATTTTGAAAGATGTGGTCTGGATTTTTGCACTGCCGGGCTTTCTTACGGTACATCTGCAATTCCATTGCTGTTAATGTCCTGGAGTATCTGAAGGAAGCACAGTACACACCTCCCAATACAGCGAATTATACAGGCACTTAAAATTCAAACTCATCAACTTCCATTTCATTTTATAAGGATTGTGTTAACTGACAGCCATGTGTGAGTCTACAAAGACCAACTCACAGCAAAGTTAGATTTTTTTGGAAAAATCTAATTTGACATTGCTAATAATTTGGAAGTCATGCAAACAATAGGGAAAATAGACCCACAGTATAAGGGGACAGGCTTTCCAAACTTACCACCGTTTGTCCTTGGTTCTGAGTCTCTGTCCTCTGAAACAACCTCACCTTCAGAAGACTAATGCATTCTCAAAACAATCTGCAGTACAATTAGTCTGCACTGCTAAAAAGGAATCCACTAAACCCAGAACATCTCAGAGTAAATACAATTCTTTCCCAAACATAGCCCCTATTATCTCCTTGGGATATAGGTAGGTCCTGAAAAAAATAATTTCTGGACTTATTACCCTTAACAGTATTTCCTGGGGATCTTAAGGATGATTGCACTGCAGCAGTTAAATGCCACTGAATTTAATATTATTATGTTATTTCTTTTGGTTCAGGAGATGGAACTGGAAAGAGAGCACACAACATTCATAGGTCTTCAAGCTCTGCTGGCCCAGTCTTTCTGCTGTTTGTAGACTCTCACACATCTGTAAGCATGCATGTGGTAGGTTATGGACATCAACAAAGGATCTCCCAAATCAGCATTGTATCTCCACAATTAGTTCTGAGATGGGGGTGGAATAAAAAAAAAAGGGAAAAAAAAAGGAAAAGAAGAAAAAGTAATGGTGGTGGCCTCTTCCCAATACCACTAAGAAATACTACTACACTCCTTGGTATTAATTATCACAGACAATCACTTTGGTAGTCCACTAAGTCCTTTCTCCTTTACCAGCAGGACAAAGGATGGGTTCTGCCCCTCTGCTCTGGTGAGACCCTGCATGGGGTGCTGCATCCAGCTCTGGGCTCCGCAACAAGAGAAAAAGTGGATCAGCTGGAGTGGCTCCAGAGGAGGCCATGAAGATGCTCAGAGGGCTGAGTTCTACAAACACAGGCTGAGACAGATGCAGTTGTTCTGTTCAGCCTGGATAAGAGCAGGCTTCAGGGAGACCTCATTGCAGCCCTCCAGTACTTGAAGGGGACTTACGAAACAGAAAGGGACTTTTATACAAACAATAGTGATAGGACAAGGGGGGAACTGCTTAAAACTAAAAGAGGAGAGATTTAGATTACCTATCAGGAAGAAATTCTTTACTGTAAGAATGGTGATGCACAGGCACAGGCTGCCCCATCCCTGGAAGTGCTCAAGGCCAGGCTGGATGGGGCTTTGAGAAGCCTGGTCTAGTGGAAGCTGTTCCTGCCCATGGCAAGGGGGGTTGAACAGGATCATCCTTAAGATCCCTTCAACCCAAACCACTCTATGATTATGTGATGCTACGACTTCTAAGGATTGCTGGCATTCCTTGAGACTGGCTGTCAGCAAGATGGAGAGAGTCACACTCTATCTCTTGTGGAATAAGTCCATATAAAATATCACTTAATGCCAGTGCAGACATTATCCCATCACTTCTCAACCCAGGCAACAGAAGTAGGCTTTACAGTAAACCTTAGGAGTTCCACAGAGTTGTTGTGGGACAGCAGAACACTGCTTTCTGCTTCACAGGGTTCCTATGTATCTATCCTGAGTTTCTAGAGGTGGGTAAAACTATGTAAAACATATTACCCCATCAACCCCCTGTCTGACTATCTAGTCTGTATTAATTTTAGGAATATGCCGACGTTTTGCATTTTCCAAAGAAGGGTACCTTCTTCAAAGTCCCTCTTTCATATCATCCTCCATGTAGCTGAAGATTTCATCTGTAAAGATTAAGCCTAAGAGAGTACAAAGAAGTCGGATTTGCTCATCTTTCTAAGCCATGCTGCTGGGGTTAAACCCAGCACTTCTGAGAGATACTAGCAGCAGTCATCTCCCTCTATGTCACCTCCTGATAGGTATGTTTGAAACTAGATCCCTTATAGGGAGAGATTTCAGTCCCATTTCTCATTATTCTAGATGATTTAGGATATATGACGAGAGCTTGGCAAGGAAAAATATTTTACAGCAATGTCTGTAGTAGATGTACTTCTTAGTATATTTGTACTTTGGCTTCTTCCATTCTTTATTTTTAGTGTTTGATGGCACAATAAATCCTACAGAGGAAATAATCAAGAGGGTTGCTACCTGAAGGGTAAGTGCTTAATGCCTAACTCTAAACATTTTTTCTACTTGTGTCATTGTTTTGGGTTCTTTTTAAGTAGCTTCTCATTTAGTGGCTTAACTCCTATCTCATTTTTTAGCATTAGGCACAGATCCATTGAAGACGATTATGATAAAAACAGTGAAAACAATGCAGTTGAATTCACCATTTGTAACATTGATCAATATTTTCCCTGCTTACTGCAGGCAGAATTAGAAACCGGAAATGTATTTCATCGGAATTCAATGCTTGGGAAAACTGAAAAAAGCAAGTTGCTATGGTCAGCATGAAACAGGAAAAAACATCCCATTACCGCTCACCCTGCTCATTTCACAAAAGCATTTGGCTACTAACACATCGAGACATTAATTCACATCAAGTCTTACTGCCCTTCTTCAAAGTTCACTAGTAAGGCTCCTCCTCACTGACTCACCTTCTACTTTATGTTCTTTATGTTCTTTCAGACTTGCCTGTTGTTCCATGGGAACAATGTACAGATTTAATCTCCAGCCTAGCATTTGTAGTAGAAAAAACACCTCTGGCTAAACTTTATTTGCACAAAGCCCAGAAAACCTAGACTCCAATATCTGATAAGTCAATCTCCTTTCTGCCTTCACTTGATATTTCCGCACTGCGCAGAGAAAATCAAGACAGAAAAAAAAAAGGAACAAAAGAAATCCTTCCATATTTTCCCTTTAAAAACAACTGCTTTTCACACCAAATAATAAGAGTTCACCTTCCTTTCTGTCATTCACCTTTTCTGGCAGGTATAGTACAAGTTAATGAAAGAAAGAAAAACTAAAGTTAATTACCATTACTTATTAATGTAAAGGTAATAGAACAGGTTCTAGTAGCCCCAAATACAGCAATTTATTTTTCCTCCAGAACAGAACCTCTAAGATATTCTGGTTTATGCGTCTCATATACTTTCCAAATATATTTAGCTAAACATGAAAATTAACAAATAGGTAATCTGATATAAAGCATATTAGAAGGAACTCCTGCTCAAGGAAAACTCTTACCAACAGACAGAAATCCTCAACATGTAACTTGAAGATTATCTCAATTATTAATAAATTATACAAATGATGGATAAGTTCTGATGGTCACCACTTCTATAATTGACTTCTATAACCACTTCTGCTTTCTATAATTTGTTACTAAATGATTTTCATTTTATGTCGATCAAATCTTAAATACTTCCCATGAAAACATTAAGGATCTTTTAAACAGCAAGGTATTGCAAAGCTCAGTTGAATGAAAAAGGTTTATTTAATTGTGAGACAACATAATTTATAGTTTTCTTTTGTTACTTAAAAATATATTGCCTTGCTTGGGGCTATAGCATGACCAAATATTACAGTATTTGCCATCTGCTGAAAGCCAGTTCCACTGTCAAATAATCTTAGCCATTGATTAAAAATCAACTTGAGCTTGTAGGTACTCCATATTGTCCCAACCACACAACCTGAGAATGTAATCTCTGAAAGAAGCATTTCCAAAGTCAATGAATATTATTGTTCCATTTGATGTGCCTGTGACACACAAGCTCTAATGCCCTTATATTTTCCAGTACATCAGCATGAAAGCTGCCATTTTTACCCATATGAATAGGATCTGGACCTAATTGAAGGTCATACAATAAATGTGGTAGAGCCAGGAAGAAATCAGAGCTCTTATTTTTAAGACTACCGATTGAACCATCTAACAGAGAGCAGGTATATATCAGCACAGCAAATGTTTCCCCGTATGGCACTGGCGGTATTTTATAAAATGAGAGAAATGGAAACTCATTACTGTAGAGAAGAGGGTACAGAGGTTGACTTATAATCATTCTTCAGTTATGTAAATAACTATATTGAAGCAAGAAATGCATAATAGGGAAAAAACAAAAGAACTACCGGCATTCCTACAGAGCTTTACTCTCTGAAAGGACAAACTAATGTAGTACCTCCGAGTCAACTTTTGAAAGCTCACACAGTTAACGTAATCCTACCAGCATGAGTGAGAGCAAGGGTAAACAACGCAGGAATCTAAGAAATTCACTGGGAATATCTCAAACCACTATTGCTCATTGTGTTTATAAATTCTTAGAATTTTCACAAAATCATTAAGGTTGGAAAAGACCTCTAAGATCATCGAGTCCAACCATTAACCCAGCTCTGCCACTTCTACCACTAAATCATTTCCCTAAGCACCCCATCTACCCGTTTTTGGAATATTAATATTTCCAGGGACAGTGATTCCACCTCTTCCCTGGGCAGCCTGTTCCAATGCTTGACCACCTTTATAGCAAAGATATCTTTCCTAATATCCTAATTGTTCAGAAATGCACAGGACTGCAGAATCCAAAGTCATGACTCCTGGGCGAAAGGAAGACACAGATTAAAAAAATCTAATTAACACTGCAGAAAAAAATGTATGAGACTTTCTAGAGGAAGCAAATTTTAGATCATCCCTCTAATGACAAGTGTTACATAAAGACTGTCCTGGGCAGCCTGGCAGCCTTTGTTGGGGATGGCACTCTGTGTGTTGTGACTCGCATGCTTGGACTACCCAGAGCCCCGATGGTGTCACACAGCACGACTGAGTGCAGCGAGGGAGGGGAGGGATGAACACTGGCAAGGAAGGGAGCAGGGAAGAGAGCAAGAGGTGCAGTGTGCTGGGATATAAACTTTATCCTAATGCACTTTCTCACTAAAGCTCAGCAATCCTCTCTAACAGCTGCATGGCAACATGAGGGCAACACAGGAATTGGATGACTAAAGGACTTTAAAGCAGGCCCCTGGAGCATCAGGCTGGCACTGAGCTGCTGCATCCTTGTGCTGGTTCCTAACTAGGCTGTTGAGGCAACAGTGGGAATAGTTGCACAGTGGGGAAATGTACGTACAGATGGGACAACTCGATGTGCACAGCGTTCTCCAAAACAAGAACTGAACCTGGCCCCGCCGCAGGTTTTCATAAGATGAGGTGGGAGTGAGCTGCATTTTCTAGCTGATGTGGCTCTTTTCTAAAGCAAATTTTGCTAAGTGTCAATGAATCATAGAATCACGTAGATTGGAAAAGACCTGTAAGATCATTGCACCCAACCATTAACCCAGCACTGCCAGGTCCACCATTAAATCATGTCCCAAAGCACCATATGTATCCATTTTTTTAACACTTCCAGGGACTTCACTGCTTCCCTGGGCAGCCTGTCCCAATGCTTGACCACCCTTTCTTTGCATGAAGAAATTTCTTCTGATAGCCAATCTAAGTACAAAGTACATGAGTACCAAGTTCTCTCCAAAGGAACAAATATACTGAAGATTCTCTGCAAGAATTAAGGGACTGCAACATTTCAAGGGGGAGATATCTGGATATTTTTATATTTCATAATATACTGAATGAACATCATCTCCCTTTTCTATGCAGATATTTTGAATTTTAATGAATTATTTGAGTGATAACCAGCAGCTATATTTGTTGAAAAATGAATGCATTGAAGTGATAAGATTATATTTTAATATTTATGAATTTTAGGCTTCATAGAAACATTGAAATGTGATAAACATCAGTGAAAGTTTTTTCCGGTTGCTGAAACTGAGATTGGAATAATGTTTTGGATTGTGATCTATTCATCACATTTCAAAGGAAAACACAACAAAAATATCTAAACTGCTCTCCCTCCTCTCAGCCTATAGCAATAATGAGTGATTTACAAGAAACTTTCCCAAGTTGAGAGCCACCAAACTCTTAGTTTGTAGAACATTTGGGTTTTTTTCTGTTTTCCACCAGTCACCTACGCAAGAGAATTACAGGCAGCATTTATAGGGACTGGATTAACACCAAGGGCAGAAAGCTGTGCTGTACCTGTAATCCAAGTTTTTATAGTAAATGAAATAAAAAAAATGTTTAAAGATTTTAAAAAGATTTTGAGACAATCCACTGGAAATGGTCATGGCTTTCATTATAACAGAGAAATCTCAACAGATACTTTAGCTGTTTTAGGTAGCCTTGTGCCCACAGCATGATCCCTCCAGCAGCATTTCCAACTTTCTGTCTCCCTGCCTCTCTAACCAGGACGTTTAAATGAACCAGCTAAAATAATAATAGTAAAAAAATCTACTCTTAATTGCACTCTCATTTTGCCTTTTTTAGAAATGGCTCATGAGCAACAGTGTGCAAATATATCTCTGCTCACAGGGCTTGTGGGTGTCCCACCTCTTACAGCGGCAGAATAGTAATGCTTCCCAAAAGAGGTTATTACATATTTATGGAAAAGACAGATAATGGAATGACTCAATTTATTTGACTGCATTGTCTTCAAAACAGGCAGCTTAAGCCTGAATTTTGCAGTGCTCACTTTTGAGAGGTGTCTCTTACGACTGAGCCTGGGAAATCTCTGTGGGTGCCTCCACGAGCCCAGTCAGTGGCTAAAAACCAAAACACCAAACCCAGCTGGCCATAACCTGCCTTTAGATCTGTCAGGTGTCTGAAGGCCCAAGAGTGTGCCTTTACTGCCTTTAGTGTCTGTCAGGTGTGTCTCAACACCGGACCTTTTATCCCAAAATGTACCAGGGCAGGAACCTCAGCTGGCTTAGATTTACCAACAAAGATTTGAGGTAAATCTTATCACAAAAGGTGATGCTTGCAGAGATGGAAATGATTTTTGAAGAAGTGTAGCTCTCCAATTTTTCAACTGCTGTTGGAGACACAGTCAGTTGACTAAAGAAAATGGGACCAGATTTAAGGTCTGAGGCAGCACTTAGTGAAGTACATAAAAAGATCCTTTATTCTTGCCTTGAGAAAATTCATTTTTAGACATTTTATGAAACATTGTTAGAAATACGCCTCCATATATGGAATGTTTCCTATACAACATAGGCTCATGAAGACTTGCTGTAATGTTCTGTTTATCAATTTTTATACTGCAGATAACTGGTATAGCTTTATCCCAAGGAATATGAGGGCAATAATAGATACTTCTACGAGATTTCCTCCAATCCTTCATTTTAGTATCACTTCCAAAATCAATCTGCATATGGTGTTGACAAAATAAATGTTAAATCCAACTAGGCAAATTCAGCACTATCCTTACAAGAATTCACTATTTACAAACTCTTTATGGTAATAACAATACCTAGTGTTTCTGTACAACTGTCATTGTTGGAAATACTGTGGCTTTGTAACATTGAGACCTTTATATATGGAAACAAAAATCACTTACCTTGAATGATCTAGTATTTTATTTTAGACAGCTTATTATATAGTTGTTATCTTAAATTTCTGACATCTGAGCACCCATTATACAGTCCCAGCTTATCCTGCTAAGAGCTGGCTAATTATGACAGGAAAATTAATAAAAATGAATAAAAGCACTGTGTTTTCTTCATCATTTAAAACCGTAATTAGGACCAAACCAAGATGTCAACAGCACCCACAAATGACTACAGTTTGAATAATTTCCTTTCAGAATATTCTCCTCTTTATATTAAACATTTATTCACCAGGGAAAAAAGCAGTAGTGTATAAACATTGAAAAGCTTTTCAGAATGAAAAACTAGTATTTATGCAATGAATAACCTTTACTCAAGCAGGAGAAACACAGTATGACTAAGGAAAGGAAGAGGAAAAAGGGAAATGATTAAATTATTTAGATCACAGTAATGTATAATCTGGTTTCTATTCAGTTCCATTTGTGCAGGCTACAATCCTTCTTCTTGCCATAGAGCAAGAAAGAATATTCTTCCTTGAAAAGAAATGTTATTATGGCTATAAAGAATTTTTTTGGGGGGCAGAAATGTACTGGGTTGCTAATTGCTGCATCAATTTTCACAGTTGTTATATGGTACAATAACACTGCCAGATAAAGCTCATTAATTGGTGGATTATAATACAACCTAATTTAGTTTTTATTTATTATGGAATGTAAAAATATTTCTGTTTTGCCTCTACATTTAAAAATTATAGCCAGTCCTTCTATCAATGTATTTTATGAATAGCTAGTCAAATTCTGCCTAATTTCCACTACAGCATACTGTTAAGAATTGTTGGTATTTTAGGGATGTAGCATCTCTACAAATTAGAGGAAATGAGAGAAATTGAATACTATGCTATTTTTTCACAAGAACAGAGATGACCTCCGAACATCACAGAAAATCCTGAAGAATCTCTCCCTACCTTCCACTCAATTTTCCAACTCTCAGCTCCACCTTGTCCAAGAAATTTTGTTTGCTCTGAAGAAGGGAAGGTTTTTCTTGGTAGTCATGTCCTTATGAAAATATACGTGAACAGCAAATATAAATGAAAAGCTGGTTTGAAAAGACAAATTTTAGCCAAAGGAACATTCTGAAGTGAAGGTCCCAGGTGGAAGGAGAAACTTCCCTGACTTTCAGAAATACATACTCTTTTTCAGAAAAAAGAGTAAATTTGGTACTTTCTGCCATCTGACTCAACCATTGCCAATGAATCCCATCCAAAATCCAGCCCTCAGATTCACATTTTTGTATAGCTTACAGTGTATACAAACAAGCCAGGGAATTAGTTCCCTTTAATTCCCGTTTGCTTCCATGGTCATGCACAAATTTTGGCTGTCCCATGAGCTGATGGAGCATATAAGTCAACTTTCAACCAGCTGGAGTCTCCTGCTTCAGTTGATGTTTTAGTTAAACATCTCTGTTCACTGCAGCTGAGACAGGTTTTTCCTGCCCAGGTGGAAGGAAATAACATCTACATATGGGATACTATACCTGGAAAATTGTTGATGCAAAACATAATTAATTATCATGTTTAACTCTCTTTGGTATTGATTTGTGAAGGCTGGAGACCAGGCATTTTCAGAAAAGGAATCCCCAGTCAGGGAATGAATTTCTTGATTTGGCTTATGGAAGCCCAAATTTGTCAGTTCTGTCTCCCTCCACCCATCAGACTTTGTTGGCCTGTCTCCATGAGTGGTAGGGGCACACGAAGACAGAAGTCTGACTCCTGCAAGTTTCGTTTTCTAGGTGGCCTTTTTTTCACATTTATTGCATGGCTTCTTCTCCAAGAACTCTATTGTCTGCCACTTTATTGCACTTTGAAAAGCCATGCTTAGGCAGAGTGTCAGGGAGGACATTGACTTGTCTTCATGCTGACACTACCCTTACTCTTGCCTGATTTTCCTGCCTTACTGTATGGCTAAACAAGAGCTTTCTACTTCACTTTCTTAAGGCTGAGTTTGGTGATTCCAAACTATCCTGAGTATGTCTTGGTGACAATGTATGCCTGCTTACTTAGACCTAGAAACCTCAGTACATCCATTAGAAGATGGTCAAGGAATTGGCTGTCAACTTATTTTGGATCATGCCATGTTTAAGTCAAAGGACTAAAGAGCCTGTAAAAGTGGGATGGAAAGGTTTAAACTGCCTTTTTTTTCCTTTTCCTTTTTTTTTTTTTTTTTTAAATTTAAATAAGTAACATAAAGCATTCCAGACACCATAACATTTTGAAAGACTTCCTGTAATGGAGGTCTTGCAACTCTTGCAAGCATATTCCTCATTTCCCAGGAAAGACTGCTCTTATCAAAGTTAACCAGGGAGAGCTAAGATTTACCACCACGCCTCCATCCTGGATCAAGATATCAATGCATGATCAGCTGAGAAACTGCTGAACAGCTTGGAATTCATATTCCCTACCTTAGGATGCACCATAGGGAAGGAGGATCTTTTCTGCCATCCAGCTACTGCTATGAGCACGAGGATAGAAACACATATAATCAAACACAAGCACATTGAACTCACTTCCTTGGTACAAGTATTATAGACTTTCAGTGCTTTAAACTCACCAACAACAGTATGTTGAAGAGCAATACTGAATTTCCAGCTCTGCTCTGGTGGGACACATGAGAGATACAGTCCCGTGCGGGGCACAAAGATGGCACGACATTGGAGATGGAAACATGAGCAGTGAGAGGGAATTAAAGGCTTCATTGTCTTTCTGCAGAAAATCTAGAGATGCTAGATACTGTAGCCTGCATGTGTGACATCCAGGTGTGGTCCTAACAATGGTCATTGCAGCCTGATTTAAAAACTGTCAAAAAGAGGGAATAAAACTTGACTAGATAACATGCAGGAAATATAGGGCAAATGATTTTGTGGGACTCCTCATTTAGTAAAATTTCTAAAGGAAACTACATGGATACCCTGTGCCAAAGAAAATAAAACATTTAAGATCTAATTTCTGTGGTAGGAGGATGAGCTACATGGGATGTACTTTCTCTTTTCCAATGTGCTGAGCTTTTCCAGTTCCTCACAATGCATTACAGCATCTCAGGAGAATGTTTCAAAGTTTTAGGAAGACAGCATAACCCTCCTGGCTCTCAGAGCTCATTCCCCTGGCAATGTTTCAGAGTACAGTTCCACCTCCAAGTTTTCTTACAGCAGCACAGGAGTTTCTGCCTTCCCCTTCTCCCTCTCACATGTTATTGCACCTTTGGTGATGCTGACTCAACTGTTTTTGTGCTAAACTAATTTTGTGAAATCTTTCGGGTTACATAAACCCTCC